>JABASH010000030.1:0-80287 GCA_019776445.1 Tomocerus maximus
AAAGGCGCCAATTTAATTCTACAGACTGGGTTTCTTTATTATCCTTAGCCCTGTAGTAAAATTACTCGTTACTGCCCGTTGCTAAGCAACCGTATCGACCAGGCAGCC
This sequence comes from Tomocerus maximus, assembly GCA_019776445.1. Lineage (NCBI taxonomy): Eukaryota > Metazoa > Arthropoda > Collembola > Entomobryomorpha > Tomoceridae > Tomocerus > Tomocerus maximus. Next base: position 109 of record JABASH010000030.1, read on the forward strand.
TTAAGTATGTGTAGTGAACATGTACAAGTTTTACTTATACGAAATCAATTACATTCAATGAAATAAAGCATCTCCATGCCACTAAAATGACGTTTTTCAAAGCCTTTTGGGTTGTACTTTGTACTTACTAAAAGCTAGGCAGGCTCTTCTGTACTTGCTTCATTAATTATAGTCTACTTAAAATCGTAAAATGATTACATGTAGGTAACTTAAGAGCAGAACATGATGGTACCACAAAATCATTACAAACTCGTGAATATAAGGTCAAGAATCAAGCAGCTATTTATTTAAGTACCCTTGAAAAACTTTTATGAAATACACACAGCGTTAGCAGAAAAATAACGGATTACCAACAAATACAGTAGATATACTTTAAGATTAGAAGGATTTAATAGAGTAGTTTAACAATTTCCTACGGCATATACTGAATGATAGAGCAATGTATTTCCAATTCGTGTAATGAACACATAAAACAGTTATTCATTGCTTATAGCAGCTTTCGGACTATTTATATGTTGTTACTTGGCAGTAATTCTTTTGTATATCTAATGTGTAGTACGGAAGAATTTATATCTTTATTACGATACAACGTTAATGGATTGAAATTCCTAAAAAATGGTTAAATATGCTTGTATTATTAAGCTATTATCAGTTTTCTTTATTATCAGTTCTTTACTACTGTAAACTTGCATAGGATCAGATTTAAAGAAAATAATGTTACTTTAACATTTATTTTTGTTAATGTTAGCATATTGTCGAAGCCCTTAAAGCGCGTTTCTGATTTGCATTTTCTACGCATTTGTATTTTAGTGCATAGCTTTCGGGATACGTAGTAGCTTCCATTTAATTCAGAAATTAAAGATGAAGCTTTACATCGAAGACTGATACTAATACATTCTAATCCTACATAGCCATGAGAATGGGAGTAGACAAATTGTGTCTATAGGAAAACTTCATGTTGCTTGTAGTAATAAAAGAATTAAGAGCTTTTCTATTACTACATTATATTATTCTTGGTCTATAAGTAGATATCCATTGTATACTCATGCATTTAGGGCTTCATGCTTTTGTAGAGGGTTACTGTTTGGGGCATGGGAAGGAGGCTTTTAGACAGGCATTAGAGTTTAGTTCACTTAAATATTTAGAATTTTCGACAAGGGAACAAGAGTTTTCTGTGATGTCACATGTTATGCATTTTTATGTTCCTTTGCTGCCCAATTCGATGTTTTTCGTGCTATTGTCACCGGGAGTATTTCTTTTCTTATTGTTTGTCTATTTGAATGTGGGTTTTCTCTTGAATTACGAATGAATAACCTAAATGCACACTCCATCGTTCAGTCAAAAGGCAAACATGAAGTAGGTTCTTTGCTTGCAATGACAATTCGATGGGTTCTCCAAGTCTTCTCATCAGCCACAGAAATAAAAGACTCTTCAAGATACATCACATCGGTTCTATTGATGGTAAAACTAAATAATTTGTGTATTGTATGCATTTGTTACCATTTTATGGATGGTTCAAATTAAAGCAGTTTGTTCTACGTACTTGTATGTTGTATTTGTTCTACGTATAACATAAGTAAAACTAAATAGGAGTTTTTATAATTACAGATAAATAATGGAGATGCGCTTTTGAGATTGTCTTTGAATAACAGTCAGGAAATCGAACTACTTGGTGCCACTATTCTACATTTAAATAGACATTGTTTCTTTACATATTGTTAGGTGTGCAAAAGGTTTTGCGTTCACGTCCTTTTATTTGAGAAATTGATGTTTTATTTTAGTTTGTTCATTAAACTGGCTACACTACAGCAAGAGGTCATGATAAATATATCAGTATATGGTAGAAGTGGCTGCCTAAATTGTTGGTCTTTGTGTTCCCAATCGTATATTCATTTACAATAGTCCTGAGTTTTTATTCATTTATAGCTGAATGCATTGGGAATTAATCTGAAGCACTATGAGCGCCGTCAGCCGTCCTCTGATTGTATTGAGTTGTTTTGTGAGACAATTCTATTCCAAAGTACATTGAACACCAAAAGGAAATTAGGTATAAGTACTCAGGTACTAATCGTATGTGGAGAACAATTCCATAAGCAAGATATTGTTAACATTGCAATATATTTTATCGTGTTATATATTTCTGACTTTTATTTCGTATGCCATGTCGCCATGTGCCTAACAGCACGTCCCCAATGAAAGAAAATCAACAAATTTGGTCGAGTGGATGCCCTACTTTTATTCCATTATTATAATCAATTTACTGGTTGCTTTTTATTAACCCTAACTAGAGTTTGTGGCTCCCTGTACCTAAATAAGTAGTTCTAATTGTCCAATTAAAACAAACTAATGAGAAATTACGCGGAATGGACTACAGAGTTCCTTAGTCAATTTAAAATCGCGAATACGCGTTGAGCAATTGGAGTTCTCACAACAGTTATAATATCATGTTTGAAGATCACACTGTCTGTGTCTGCTATGGACATATGCAATGATCTGTGCTATCAGTGCGCATAAATCTCTTAAGCTGTCAATCCCATTTCCCCACTTTGTTATCGTGTAATATTTGCATTTTTAGTCGTCCCAATTTATTCCAATTTTTTATTTTCTCCTGCTTTTCCTCATAGAATGAGACAAAAATCTATGGAAAATGGCAAGTTTGATAATCGAGATTAAATGTAGACAAAGCTATACGTGGAATTATGAATATGATATTGATAAACATTTATTCGTGCATCATTAAAATAAATCTACATTAGCGATAGATTCTCCACATTTCCTGTTGCTTTTAAACTTCTTTGAAACTACATTGAATGGTGAAGTAGACAAAAAAGAATTATATCTGAAAGAGTCATCAATGATGAAAATGAAGGTCAACCATATCAATATTAAAATAAATAAAATTCCCTTTTGCATGTGTGGCTGAGGACATCATAGCTGATAGCAACTAAAATGTAAATGCACACATAATTACACGAAGACGTCTTTTGTCTCACGTCAATTTTAGTACGGGGACAAGGCTTGCTATGAAACAATGTCAAATCAAAGCGTACTTAAATAGGATGGAGGAAAAACAAAGTTGCACATTACATCCAGCATGCGATGTAAATGTTTCTTTCTGTGAATTGTATTGTAGCATAGCTTACCTAAAAATATTTTCTAGGTTGATCAAAGGCCGCTATGTATTTTGTGACACAGAAAGAGCAAAACAAGAAGATTACACTGCTACTACTTACATAAACATTTTTGCGTATTGGCACAGTACAAAGTCCGTCCTACTATTTTCCTATATACTACTAACATATGGAATGTCATTAGGCACTATACTACCTGTGTGTACATAAAATACTCATTATTATAGGCAGCAAGAGTAATTTGAGAGACATAGAGTAAATCGTTTTTGCCAGCGTAATTGTGTAGGTATAGTTATCACAGAAGATGACGTAGATGTGCCCATAGCTCGTTAATTTCGTTAACGATAACGACGTAATGTGATATGGAGGATAAATGATGTATGGGCTAGGAGAGTTGAGCTCTTAGTAACACAAAAGACATTTTATCGCCTTACAAGAACGAAGAATGGCATAACTTTTTCGTATTATCAAGATACTGGAACTTTATAAGTTGATAAGTCTGAAGGATTGTATTGCCATTTACCGCAAGTCTTTTATCGATAAAATTATATATGCAGTGTGTGCCTTAATTCTATTGAATGCTACTGAATTATTGTGGCAGACACGCATAAGAATGAGAACTGCGTAAATTGTGTTTGGTTTCCATGTCCATACCCGTCTTCATCAGTTAGTCCTTTTACAAACATTTACTGCAAGATACACTAACCATGTAAATGAATAAAATAAGACGAAAACTAACCATGTTGGTTATAGAATATAACTCTCTATTGTATAATATCTGCAAAGTTGTCAGTAGTGCAGAGAGATATATAAATATTTGGTAGGCATAGGATGTTTCTCAAGCCTTTTCTTCCTGTAGGATAGCAGACGATACGTCATTAGTAGTCTCACTTGTTAAGCCGGGCAGACAAATCCAAAGTTCAACGTAGTGGTTGGATGGACGCTACATGGAGTGATAGTTAGCAGTCTGTCTGTACGGAAGAGTAGAGAGTGGGCCCGAGGAAAATATTGATTGATTTGAAAGTTGACAAGTTTGTTAAAGTGGACTTGAGCTACGACGATGAGGCTGTCTGAGCCGAGAGCTTTTCCCTCTCAATATATCAAATTGAATGTTCTCGATTATGTGAGTCGTGCCTGTCTCCTAGATCTAAGTGTAAGTGGACAGGGATTGACCACATCCAAATGGAACTCTTGCCTTCGGGTATAAATAGTCCATCCTCCATCTATATGTTTGTTTGCTTAAGCTTTTTTGATTGTTACCACCGGCCACTAAGAACTCGGAGAGCTGAATAAATGAATGGATTCAAAAAAGAAATCAGATTGAATTGCTTTTACTCGATTTACCAAATAAACTATACATCAGCCTACATAGGGGATGTGACACGTTAGAAATGGCAGAGGAAATGAAATTACAGAGATTGATAACCATTGGAGTAACCTTATAGTGGATGAACTCGGGATTTATTGGGCTAATACTAAGGGCTACATATATTAAGTGGGATTTTTATGAACATGATAGCCCGAAATAATAAATTCAACATTTCATGGTCTGGATGTATTTTAATTATTTTCAGAACGTGGAGTGCGTAACTGCGGTAGCTGATAGTAGTAGCGGGAGTGGCGGGTGTTGGATTGCAGACTGTGGACAAACCAGAAGAATCCTATGTGATGTGCAGGCTGGACGAGTGGTTTCCCCCCAGCCTCCTCAGGCCCATATCCCGATACGGGCAAGTGCAATCAAATTTGTCCACGAAGCAACCACTTCTAGCTACCATCGCTGTGCTAGAAAGGTAATTACTAATTTCATAGATGAAACTCGCTTTTACACCCATTTATGGAAAACGGAACATTTATTTAGACAGCCACCCAGTCAAAATTGAGTCGAACCTTGTACATGAATACAGAATCTATTGTGGTACATATCAATCTAATATATGTAGCATCAATCGATTAAATGTGTACAGATACCAAAATCATATGACACATTAAATACAAAATGAATATAAACATCTAATGCTGTACTCAAAACTAGTAAAACTTTAATAATAAACAATAAAACATTAATGAGACAAATACTATTATGATTTTGAAATGCTCTTAATAAATTCGAATATTTTTTAAACTAGTCCATGAAAGCCAACGAGTGTGAATCAATAAGGTTTACATTTCCAAAATATTCATTGTCGCTATCAGATGAGATTTTGAAAGATTTTTTCCTTTAAAAAAGTATCCTAAATTAGCCTAAGTTACAGTTAGGTATTTCAAAAACAACAAGAATTTGTAGATTTTGATGAAACTGGACGTTGAGTAATAATAATTCACTTCGTGTCGACCTACATCCTGTGTGATCAGAAATAATAGCTGATCAACCGTTGAATTGATAAGAATACTAAAATATGCCCATACATGAGCACATGTGAATTTGCAATTGTTGCTGAATATTTAAAAAGTTGGTTTTCTGTATTGTTGAAATTGAAAAGCTACCTGTTGGTGCTCTGTACTTTTCGATTCGACTGACGACCGGTCACTTGGCCAGTATTTTGTAATAATGTACCGTTTTAATTTTCGAAATATGGTAGCGAATAGGAAGTTAGTAATTGCAAAACGACGATTGAATTTTCAGAGAAAGTGCTTAGAGGCGGAGGTTGGCTTAGGAGGGCATGTTGTGGATGCTGTTGGTGGAGCGGGAGCAAGTGCTAATAACTCCAATACAGCCACCACCACGGCGGTACAAAGTAAAGCAGCCGTAGGGGGCAACGGCGGTAGTGATGGCGACTACCAACTTGTCCAGCATGAAGTCCTGTTTTCCATGACATCACAAACTCACTATGAGGTCCTTGAGTTTTTGGGAAGGGGCACTTTTGGCCAGGTACTATTTACAATCTTCAACATTAACAAAATACATTTTTCGGGGTCACGGCTAGAAATTTATTTTAGTAATAATATCATACATGGGAACACAGGAAAATTGCAACAACAGATGTTTTCATCTATTCCAAGCCTTTAACCGTGAAAGTGTAACTATCCCATGTGTTAACATTAACTAATTGCATTTAATTGTCGCAGGTGGTCAAATGTTGGAAAAAAGGTACCAACGAGATCGTCGCGATTAAAATTCTGAAAAATCATCCGTCGTATGCCCGCCAAGGCCAAATTGAGGTATTTATGATTAAAATCTAACAATAGTTTTGGGTGGGGGATTATCTAATATTATTGGTTTTGTAATTAGGTGAGTATATTGTCCCGTCTGAGTCAAGAAAATGCGGATGAATTCAATTTCGTCCGAGCCTATGAGTGCTTCAACCACCGAAACCACACCTGTCTGGTGTTTGAGATGCTCGAGCAAAACTTGTACGATTTCCTGAAGCAGAATAAGTTTTCTCCGTTGCCACTGAAGTATATCAGACCCATCCTTCAACAAGTCCTAACAGCTTTGCTCAAATTAAAGGTATGTTGGACTTATGCATTGTTTTGGTTTTCGGCTAATTAAAATCCTTTTATTCATTCAACTTGCACATTATTGGGATTGATTACGAAAGGTTTGGGGCAGGGAAAGTCATTGCTTGGCTATTCCAGAGACGTTGGGTTTCTAAACAATTGCACTAATTAGATGAATAATGTAGTTGTTCTCCAGTTTCTTTGTGCTTTGATCGTAATTGATTTTCTGTTTGGAAATAGCAACTCGGTCTGATTCATGCTGACTTGAAGCCGGAAAATATAATGCTGGTCGACCCCTCTCGACAACCTTACAGAGTCAAAGTTATAGACTTCGGCTCCGCCTCACATGTTTCTAAGGCTGTGTGTAATACTTATCTTCAGTCACGATACTATCGTGCACCGGAGATCATTTTGGGTAATTATCAATCGATAATTAATTCTTCCCTTGATTATGGCAAAATGACTAAATAAATTTTCCTTGTCAACAGGGCTTCCTTTTTGCGAAGCTATCGATATGTGGTCATTAGGGTGTGTTATCGCGGAATTGTTTCTGGGTTGGCCACTCTATCCTGGCTCATCCGAGTACGATCAGATAAGATACATTAGTCAAACCCAAGGGCTGCCTACAGAACACATGCTGAATTCGGCTTCAAAAACCACCAAATTCTTCTATCGAGATTTAGACAGCACATACCCCTTTTGGCGACTCAAGGTATAGCCACAAAAGATGTTAATGTATAATCTGCTAATATGAAATGTCATCTTGATTAATGGAGAAATTATTTCTTGCAGACACCAGAGGAACACGAAGCCGAAACTGGCATCAAATCTAAGGAAGCTCGGAAATATATTTTCAATTGTATTGATGACATTGGACAGGTCAATGTACCAACTGACTTGGAGGGAGGCGAGCTGCTGGCAGAGAAAGCAGACCGGAGAGAATTTATCGATTTGCTGAAACGCATGTTGACCATGGACCAAGTAGTGAATAAAATACATTTTTATTAACAAATCTATTTATTTCAATCATTTTGCATCGTGTCAAAAGAAAATTTTGCTGCAAAATGCAATGCAAGTGTAATATACGGAAGCTATGACGGTTGTTGATTTTATTTGCAGGAGAGACGAATTACTCCCGGCGAAGCTTTGAATCATGCCTTTGTCACACTGGCTCACCTAGTGGAATACTCTCATTGTGCTAATGTAAAAGCCAGCGTTCAAATGATGGAGGTAATAACTCAACCGAATATACTAAATGGATGTTTTATGTGGCCTGTCCACAGAATTGGGATTATTATAGAGACTCCCTGGCAATGTCGTTCAATTTTGCAGAAAAGTTGATGGATATTAATTGTGGGCTCATGAATATCTGATTATTTACAGGTGTGTCGTCGAGGTGGTAGTGCTTATGTGCCATCGGCAAACCAAGGACCATCTGCTCCTTCGCTTGTCGCTAACCTGGTACCGACGTCTGCTGCAAATGTCACTTTAGCGTTTCCGCCTGCCCTGGCTAATCAGGTAAGAGCTCTAGTCAAATTAATTATCATACTAGTATATATTTACTATTACTGATTTCCGATGACTATACCTTAAGCAGACTTCTGTAGACACCTTTTATTTTATCCATTTTATCTAGCTAAATATAAACTTTTATGACGTATATGAACGATAAAACTGCTTAAATGTAATTTTAAAATTTTTATCTGTCATTATGGACCAATTTTAATGTTTTGAGTTTCATGTCATTCCACTTGCCACAATAATAATGGAAAAATTGAAAGTAGTTGGCACACAAAGTGAATTCCCTTGGTATTGTACTATCTATCGACTATCTACATAATATGTACACGTTATATTGTATGTTTATACAATACCGATAGTTAAATAACCCAATAGTAACAACAATGTTTAGGATAAAATCCAGGAAGCAATAAGGTGAAAATTGGACGTTGCTAATCGACGTCTAAAATTAATTAAAATATTTTCAGTATCAACTCTATGGTAGAAGTGGTCCTCGTCAGTATGCGACAACCAGGGGCGATTTTCCACCACAACTGGCAGTACCGCCACTTCTTTGCCCGCCTTATCAAGTAAGGAGATGAGAATTGATTCAATAATATGGCTAATAATTATTGATTTCTCGGATTGCACTCTGTGCTCAGATTAATATATCTGTGTTCAATTTTTAAAATCCGAAAATAAACCGTCAATTAACCTATTCCTGACACGAATCCTTTTGTTGTCAGATTATTATAATTGAGACAGCTTCAAATTATTAACATCAAAATATCAAAGTTGTGATGGCATTTATAAGTTCTGTCAATAATGTTTTAGAGCGTTGGAACTCTTGGATCTCCAGCCAAACCTGTTGTTGTACAACAAGCTCCACCTCAATTGCAAATCCCTGGACCACTTCTGTCTCAACAGGTTTGTGTGTGTCTATAACATCAGTATTGTTATAACTTTTGTTCAATTGGCGTCGGATTGCACTCTGTGCTCAGATTAACAATATCTGTGTTCAATTTTTAAAATCCGAAAATGAATCGTCAATTAACCTATTCCTGATACGAATCCTTTTCTTGTCAGATTATTATAATTGAGACAGTTTTCATAGTAAAGCACTATTAGAGTATAAAGTTTGATGCATTTATTTAATTATGTTCTAAATATTTATTAAATAATTAAATAGGTTGCTGCCGCCGCCGCTGCAGCTCAGCAACAGTATGTTCCTGTATCTATGATGGATCAGTCCAGCCGCCAGATGCTTGTGACGGTATGTCGATTAAAAATAATATTTAGTAACTATAGCTAGTTACGTAACGGTAAGTCATGAAATTCAAATGTTATTATTCGAAAGGGAGTGCAGACTTCATGGTCAGGTGGACGGCAAGTCGCATTGGTGCCCTCGTCGTGGCAAGCGGCCGCTGCAGCTGCCGCCCAACATTCGCACGCTCATCATGGGCATCCACACACTCTACAGCAGCCATTGATACCAGCAGACTCCGCAGATTGGGGAAGACCACTTCTTGTGGATTCGTCTGCATTAATTCAAGTACAACCCCAGAATTATTTAACTGTTTTCTGAGATTAGATTTTAATAGGAGTGATGGAACTTATGTGTTAACGATTTGTTACAGGATCAGCGTCATGTGTTCCCCGTGGAACTTGCAGATATGTATGATCCTCCGAGCATTGTGGACGGTCCTTGGAGTAAGAGAAATACGACACTCACTGGAGGAACGGTTACTTCTGGAGCAGCCCTGAAAGCCTCGCAAATGGTGTTAGCACCCCAGCATTCTACTCAGCCTCCCCTGGCCCACCAGACTTCTTCGTACTCTACACTGACTTATAACAATAGCAACATTCGTCATAACGGCGGGAATTCAATCCCAGCGCATTCGAAAGTTCATCAATACACGAATGGTGTGTCCAATACTGTACAGTATATGCCGCAATTTGATGGGCTGAAGAAAGTTAACGAAAATACTAACCAGTTGAGCCCTGTCAAGAAACGGGTCAAAGAAAGCAGCCCACACAACCATAACAGCAACAAATGTAAGCAACTTTGCTATGCACCAATGCCTGATGGAATGGTGCCACATTCACATGCTGAAACGATTTTTAATGACCTTATTGGTTGTGGTGGTTTTGTAGTTAACTGGAACAATAACCAGCCGGCACATTCATCAAATAGACACAATACGTACTTTCAATTACCAAAAACTGAAGCAGGGAGCAATATCGTGTACAATCACAACAACAATGGAAATGGGTCGTCACATGCTTCATCGTCTAATAATGCAAGACAACCTACCATAACAATTAGGGACACACCTTCGCCTGCCGTGACTGTAATTACTATCTCGGATAGTGAAGATGAAACCGTGAGGTTAGCTCAGTGATAGCTGTTTTGCCATCACAACCCCAGTTCTACTAATTTCATTTGCGAATTACTGCTTTATGTTGCTAATTCAGCCGTAGCAGTAGATATAGTTATGCCTAAATATAAAACCATGTTATACAAATACAGAATTATATTTTTTAAGGAATGTAATTTAATTTGTTCATAAGCGAATTTTGTATGTAATAGAGAATTGTTTTGTATTGGGATTAAGTAACTTACATCTTTATAATATTATATTATATAATATTATATTTTTACTTGCGTCTGTTACATTGTTTTAACGCTACCTTTTATCCTAGTATTTAAAGTAAATATGAATTGAATAAATAACAAGACTGAAATTGTAAATATTAAAATAGGGGTATGTGTATATGATAAGGCATGATGTACTATTTCTGTGATTTAGCCCACTTTTTGCTTTCCCTTTCGCCACATTTAATTATACAACAGGGTACTTGGAGACCTATAATTTAAGTAAGCTGCTATGCTTAATTAAGCATATAATACTTGCATTATTTGATCTTTTAACAAGGTTCTTTGTGTTTCCCGCAATTTTATTGTAGAAATATTCTGCTTGACATAGACACGGCTACACTTGTACTGTAAATTGTTATTGTAATATTGATATAATTTTCTAACTTTCTTGTTTAAGAATTACAATGCCTGTATCTTTCTTTGCTATAATAGAATTTACGCGAACCTTTATTTTCTTCATTTCCTATGATAAATACGAAATAATATACTGTCTGCTCCAATCTTCTACAGCTTGTAACAAAGCAACATATAAAGTCACATATGTATATTATTCTACAAACTTCTGAATTGACGTCCCTCTTCATTCTGCATCCAGGCTGCATCCCCGCCCGCCCCTTTAGAGACCTGAGTTAATGGCCCGCATCACCATTGCAACCGCAACTACCCGTTAATAAAATGTTCTGTTAAATTACATAGTACCCATTTATACTAGTGAAGTAGAAAAAATTACAACAATGTTAGAATGATTTTCATCATTATTTTATGTAGATTAATTTTGTATTTTGTTAAACAATTGTAACTGTTTAACGTGTTTGCTATTGCTGTTGCAGATTAATTTGTTGGCTTTGTAATCTAGAAATGGAAAAATATGAAATTTATTAATTTTGTGGTTTATTTTACAAAGCTGTCGTGACCGAACGTGTAGCGCGTGCATTAACTCAAAGGTAACTCAATGCTCTCTCGGATCCAACTGCCCATCAGTATTGGCCATTACCCCGCAGGAGGAACTGATATTTAGAAGGTATGTGACCGTTGTCATTGATAATTCCCGAAAAAATCTTAATTTTTTAATATTGAATTATGATAATAACGAATGTGTAATAAATTCGCAGTAATCAGTCAACTCCGCGAATTACAAACAATTCGGGGCGACGCCGAAACATCGTTTCGTGTGTGACCGTGGCGGACAGTGACGAAGAGCACAAGAGTCCTTTGAAAAATCACAACCACATTTCCCACACTCACAACGTGGGGAACCATGGGAGCTCTCAAAACCACAATCACGGCCTCAACTTAAACCATCATAACAACCATCACAACCAGCAGCATCACAGCAACATGAACAACAACCATGGGAATAACAACATGACACACGGGAACAACAACAACACCAACAACAATACAATCATCAAGAACAACAACAATCTGAGGGATGTAAAACCGGAAATTATAACATCGTACGCGTCCCAGAAAAAGCGGCTGTTGGCCAAGGCGCAGTCGGAATGTCTGTTGGGGCTGAAACAAGAGCCGGGAGTTGCATTGACACCGATTCTAGTTGTCCCTGAAGCGGAAACACCAAAGTCAAATAAATTGTACCACAGAGATAATTTTCATCCGACGCCCGCGCATGGAAATCCGCCAAGTTTGGTGGTGAGTGGGCAAGTGAGTCTGAATCTACACGGCGGTGGCTCTTCATCCTCTTCTTCCTCCAACGGCAGAAGCGTGGCGTCTAACGGGGAGTACCATATCCACCATCACTCTCAATTTCCACCTCCCGCCCATCATCATCACCATCAAATGCGAAACGAGAGTCTAAGAGCCGCTGAGGCTGCTCATGCCCAACTTCTACGAGAGGCCCACACTCTGAAACCCGCCACTGCCTGGGGACCCGCGACACTACCTCCTCATTCTTACAGGTCAGAAAAATTCTCGTCCTTAAATATATTTCCTTTTGAAAAATTTAAAATTGTAATTTGAAATTATTTACAGTGGAACTAGACATTTGTCTCCTCAGCCGCCTCGGCATGTGATGATTCCAGGAAGAGGTCTGAGTCCACATCCTGCACCTCCTCCAGCACCTGGTCCTACATTGTACGCCGCGCCATCGCAGGAGTTATACCGACGGTCGAATCACGGTAAGCAATCCTTAAATGAATCCCACGTTCTTTGTTGGTAAGATTTAAAGAATGTTCAATTTTCTTAGCTGGAGCTGCTAACACAGTTTATGTGACTAGTGGTCAACCTTCTGGCCCTGCAGCGTCCACCGCTTATCAATTGAGCCCTTTTACACCAGGGTAAGATAAGCCATCTTTTCCTCCTACTTTCTTTTCCCATTCTCTATGATGAAATTAAATGGATGATTATTTGGATTGTAGAGCATTACCTCCACCAGCTCATCATGGAAGCGCTCGGTCAGTGCTAGCGGCTGCCGCTGCAGCCGCCGCCGCCGCGCCTCACACTCATGTAGGTCACCATCCTCATTTGCCGCCACCAGCGCATCTTCCTACAGTTTTTAGTGCTCATCCTCCAATGGCTGCTGCCTATGCTTTCGGTCCACTTAGCCCACCAAAGCCATCATATCAATCCTTGTGGTTCGCTGAGTAACATTGCAGGAGAATCGGCAGCCGTATCTATCACATTCTAATTTATGCTATAAAAACGTGCTGAAAACGAGTCAGATGGGATGGAGAAGAAAAGAAGATTCGCTAACTACGTCTTTTGATTCAATAACGTCGAGGGATATGTCATGAGTGCCCAAATTCCCAGAATTACGACGCGTCCCCGTTTTCATTGTCTATAGAGTCCTAGTGCAGAAGATGAAAACGAATTATTCGACGTTTTAACTTAAGATTTCGTCTTGTAAGGTTTTCCTGCTACTCCTTGCAAATTCAGCCACATGCAGATAATTTTAAATTTGAAATGTCGAGAAGAATCTTCTCTAACTGTTACATGTGTTAAGAGTTACGCTGTTCAATGTAAATCGCCAATTCGTCATATTGGTGTCTTTCATCTTGATACATACATCACTATTGCGAAACACACTCTGTTTACAATATATTATCCGCCATTTGCCTATTCGTATACACATGATGTTTATCGTACGTGTTGTTAGTTTTAAAACGAAAGTAGTTATAGGGGGTTAGAGATAACGTTATGAAAGTATTAGAATTATATTTATTAGCATCACACTTATAATTAAATTATCATTTTGAATGTCACTGTAAGTATTTTAAGGCTAAACGGGAGATATTCGCACAGTTATAACGTTAATTCATATAATAATAACAATATCTGGTACAACAAAAAGCTTGACTTTGTATTTACATAATGTATAGAAATAATGAACTGGTTTGCCTATGTTAGCATCACTGAACTTTGTAAAAATTAACAAATCATTGTTATAATCTTAATTTTAGTAGCGGTTTGAGTAGAATATTCTTGGATGGTGCTAGGGTCACTAATTGTAAACGTTTCCGATTTTCATTATTAGATCCTTACAGATAGAGACACTGTGACGTAAAAGAATTTTGTGAATATGATCTTGATTTAATAATCTGAAAAAACTAGTAGGGATATTACACAATTACCTGAAGGTAAATCTCTGGAATGGTCGGTTAAAAGGTCGGTTAAAAATGCGAAGTTGGAAGGAATTTTAGACTTTGATTCATGTATTCAATGTAATAACAATAAGTTCTTTTAGAGTAATAGATTAGACTCGGTTGTACGAAATATTTATCTGCAGTCCTTATTTTAGATGTACCTTATTGTAGGATCCATAAAATTCACTAAAAGCCTAAGATCATCATTTAATTTGTATAGTATTATGATAGAATATGCACAGGTAGTGTTTCAGTTTTTTAGATAGCAGGATTAAGTTTTGACTTGTCTTATTATCGGTATAATAGGTACCTATGTACGATTTAAGTTATTACTTACAATTTAAAGGAACTTTGTGGTTAAAATTGGAAGCGTGTCATTTGAGTGTAGCAATGGTTTGGATTACAAAAGTCTGTTACCTGAAGAAGGAATCAAGGGTTAAAAATAAACGGATTCTATGGATGACGCCTAGAAATTAGATTATGGTGAACTAGATTTGATTTAAAAAATCACTTTTGGAAATAACTATTAGGATACATAATTGTAAATGTTTCATTCAATTTTATATCTGAAAGAATTGCTCTTTCACTAGAAGTAGCAGATTACCACGGATAGATGAGTAGCATATATCAATAATGTACTCAAAGAGTAGCATCACTTGCGACAGTTTAATATTAACGGTAGTTTTTTGTATGTGTGTAAGTAGTGTAGTGAGATATCGTTTTAATACAATATATAATGTACAATTTACTTGTATACCTACTGTTTGCAAGTCACTTGACTTAAAATGTATATATATCTGAAGAATTACTACTATTGCTTTCAAAGTGCATCACATAAATCACCAAATAGCAATGTCTACAATTTGTAAGGTATAAAAAGTAACGTGTGCATGGAAATTGCATAACATTGTTAACTCTAATTAAGTAACCCAAATACTAAAACTACATACAAACAAAAATGGACTGGCCGTTAGACTACTTCCTTACGAAAATTAAATGCAGTTACTATACTAGCAACTGTAAGATTATATGTAACTATACAAGTACATCACCTGTACAAGTCCCTTCACTACATTTAGAAATACGTGTCTGTCGTGTACAATGGATTTATAGTGTTTAAAAACTGAATGTTTATTAGTGTACTTTGGAAAAATTACTAGATTTTAAAGAGAGAAGAGAGCGTTGAGGCTGTAATCGTAGACTATTTAGTATATTGACTGGTGTACTGTGTAGCACTAATAGTAAGTATTTCCGTGGTATCTATTTAGTATTCATAATCTACTCGGGTTTCTCTACTACATTCTTCTAGGTATATCGAATTTATAGCACCTACAAATGAGTACATGTGCTGTGTCTGTTTTATCTTTCAATAATGGACATGTTTTATTCAGTATCCTGTTAGAAAACAAGTCCTTGAAATTAGAATGCAGAATGGTGTTGAAATGTTCCAGGTGTTGACAGTTGTTTTAGAGGAATCCGAGTTTACAATCGTATCTTTCTTCTATCTAAGAAGAAAGAGCTACCCGAATGTGGATGCTTTAGCAGATGAGACAGATTCTTTTTCATTTTATAATACACACCTATTCTATAATAATAATCATTGTTATACTACATATATTACATTATTCAATACAAAATAACAAACCCAAAAGAGAATTTAGCCAGATTTCTGTAGGTTGTTGTACATAGAATTACTAAGTAGCATGCAGACTTACTTAAATCAACTTTTGCCTTCTTAAAATTTACATGCGCGGATGAGAAAAATTACTAATAGTATCTACCGTGCAAAGTTCTGCAGTTTAGGCGTAATGCAATGCAATTAGCTAATTGTCAGAGTTACAGAATTTACTTACCAGTATAACGTAAAATATCTGTGTGCATTTATTGTCTATGATTACTCCTTGAATTTCTGATGAACTACTTTGAAATGAGATAGGGCAAAGAGAAACAAGTTATAAATGATGACTATTTATATTATTATAAGGTTTAGCTAGCTTCATTATACGAAAGTGATATAAACTAAGAGTTCTCATTCGAATGTCGTCACACCAAACAAGTAGTACAGTACAGAGAGCAATATAGTAAAGCTATAGAATATAGAGAACGTTTGTAAATACAGAACTCCCACTAAAATGGTTAAAGTAAGGTTAAAGACGTAATAATTATGATTATATTATTATATATACATTAAGTATACACTCTTGGTGGTATTGGTACTGTTAGATGGATTTAGCTAATGAGATAAAACAAAAAATACAATTTTCATCACATTAATGTTAACAGAATATTGTACTGATTACAATTTGAGACGTTCATGTTTAATGGGACTAAAATCGAGAAATCGGCGATATTCAATGACGTATTAGAACTTACAAAGATAATTAATAATATTACAAATTATTAGGAAGAAGCAAAGGAAAGTTTACGATATTCAGCTTTTGATTGCTACTTACATTGCACTGAGGCTCATTGCAGAGCTACTACTTGCATCACATAAATATGGATTGTCTTGTAATTTCTATGAATGTATATACTACGTAATATATATTATCATTAGGTACTGTTCAGATTAGAGAGACGCGCATAGATTTCTATATATGATCAATCAAATACTTTAACTGACAACTTCTTATAAATAAATACGTAGGCACAGATACAATTGCAGATGTAATGCATATATACATGAAAATACAACTTGCTAATCTATCTTTATTACTTTACTATTACATGATAGAATTTAGTTGACAAGGCTTAGGAAACAAAAATATTTATGTAACGTTTGTAAAAATTATCGTACCCCTAAATTCTGAATTTCGAACCTCTGTCAATTGTGTTTCTTAAAATAAAATCGATGATGGATGAGGTCAGTGTTTTATCAAAGTTGCAATGATGACATCAGTATTTCGAAAGAAATGGAAATATTGAATGTTTTCTTCTCAAGGAATGTTTTTTGTATTGGAAATGTAATTTTTGGTTACGTTCAGTGTTCAGTATAAATAAGTAATGCAAAGGTTTGCTTTTATGTGATACTAGGTAATAGAAAATAAGTCCTTACAATTACAAAATAAAACCACTCCCATTGTCTACAAATACTACTTGCTAAATCAACAGAGGAAATAATCGGCTGGTGTTGATTGTTGACGTCTCACCAAACTGCGCCAGTCAAAAACTCAAATCAAGTATACCACGGGAGAGTTAGTACTTAAAATAAAATTGTAGCTCCGGGAGTAGGAAGAATGAAGCTAACCAATTGGGATGTTAAGCATAACCATTGTATTTATAATCGAAATATGTGTAATTTTTGTCTTAGTATACTTTAAAGGGTTATTAATTCATTTGTGAGCATTCGTGGCACTTGGAATGTGTTTCGACTCTACAAGAGCCATTGAATGTCTCCAATTACATTTCTTTTTAATAATGATCTACTTTCTCTCGACTAATTCGAAAGTAATTAGTGGAAATTGTTTGGTAGTATAATCTCTAGGTTTACAAATAGAAAATAACGCATTTTCTTTACGGCAACTATAAAAATAATCGACTAAGGCTCGTCGTTCTGCCTAACACGCTTATAAAAATTCTTATTATGTCAAGCATAATAATGCTTGCTATCTTTTCTCGCTCGTTCTCGTTCGCTCGCAAAATGTATGACCTCTGACTCATCGTGTGTATTCTATTTATGTATAGTAATTGTAATATATTTGCTACAATATTTCCTCATGCTGGTGTATTTCCTAAGGTATAGAATTAAGTAGATCGTTTCTTTTGTGTAGACAAATATATACATAGGCTATACAAGACATTAATCTAATTCATTATATTAGATTACATTTTTGTTCTTGCGGTTATGCTAATTAGAGTGCTAGTGGAAATCTTTGAATTGTGATTAGATTTGATACGTATCAATGTACTCGTAGCTACAATATGGAGCATTGAGTAATATTGGTTTAAACGGGATTAATACTGTCAAAAGAAAGGGTTCTACTTAGGTACATGTCATGTAAAGAAATAACGCTCATGTCTCCTATGATTACCTCGACTTGTATAGTGATTGTCGTAGTTAAATACTAAACCATTTAGTAAGGTGTAATTATTGTCCATTATTTCAGTTTTGGTATCGGTAGTATAACAATAGCATCAGCTAACGAATTTAAAGTAGTTTGTTCCCATCTGTAATATTTAATTGGCATTTTTGTAAACTTGTCTGTGCATTATATATACACAATTTGTGAATATTTTAAACAGATAATGCACAGTTGGATGATGTCTGAATTCAAGCTCATTTTGTTACTTGTGTACATCCGTCTACACCATACTGTGTACAATTAGTGGAGTTGAATTAACTATTTATTAGATGCAATGTCTTTCGACTTTTCATTGTATTTTTTCTGTTATTATATTACACATACTTTAATTTATATGCGAGTTGGTAAGTAATACAAACAATTATTTCATTTTAGTCAGTACGATATTTAAACAAATAAAGTTGTAACCATAAGCCAATGATACACAAGAAGAGCCTGTAATTGGCAATGAGCATGGGGGTCCCTACAGTAAAGATTTGGTAACTATTAAGTAGAAGGTTAAAGTTTGATGATTTAAGAATTGTACCTGTAATTACTGTTAAATGATAAATATTGTGTTCTACAATCGGATATCTTTAAATTTATGTAAATTTATTCTTAAGTAGCATACATGTAAGTAGTTCCCTTGCAGGCTCTCTCCAAAAAATCCATTGGAAATGTGTATCAAAATTGGTGCATATCCCTGCCAACTTATTGAAAATGTGTACAAAATTTTTAGATATGATTTTAGACATGGATTAGTTCTAACTAACGTTTTGGGAACATTGTCATTTGACTTAAGTACTAGATAATAATGTAGACAGCAATAGTTTATCGTTGATTTTCCTGAATGTAAATCGCGATTAGACTTTTAACATTGGAGTTATAACTTCTTAATTTTCTGCTTAAGCGATTCGATTTTTAGATATTAGTGGTTATTTTTCTGATGTATTAATTATCCTAATCAGACTCCCCCACCGTAGTAGGTGTATTTTAATTTAGTTTATTTCAATTAAGTTTTTGGCTTTGTTACTATAACATAGGTTAGTCTCTCGTAGTCAAATTAATGACAAAGAATGTGCACAAAGTCTCTGTTCATTGAATTTATAGTCGATGGCTCCCATTTACGTATTTTCCAATACAAGTTTATTATTAGTGGATAACGGTGTTTTGCTAAAATTAAATAGACAGATAATTAGTCCCGATATATTTACTATTTGAATTTAATACATGATAAGTATGTGGAATGCTGTGTATAACTTGTACGTATAAAAGATGCATACTATTAGCATATTATCGTATTACCCTTGTTTGTCTAGTTTATAATATTGTATTGCTAAGCATAATTAATAGAATAATATGTACTGATAAATATTTACTGAAATCACATACATACCGATTGACTCTGATAATGTTTATGTATCTTTGAAGGGAAAGGATCAATATGATACTAATCTAATTTCCACAACCTAAAATTATAAAACTGAAATGACAGAATCCAATACAATCTCCATGTAAAACTATTTACCATCTTTTGGGTCACGTTGAAAACCAACGCTGTGTGTATTTTATTTACCTATGGCTTTATTGTTCAACCATTTATTTCTATTTAAATTGGCTGCTTTTCTGGCTTCTTATTTCATGAAAAGCTTATCCACTTGCATCGTTAGCACACTTTTGCATGTCCATCTAATTGTTGCATTTCCATACACTCATATGTAGATTTCCAATATTTTCGTTTACAATTACGTTTATTCTAATTGATATGTACATTTTGATGCAAAACCTTCTCTCAATTCCATGCTCACATCCCAATTTTCAGTAGACCTGTAATTTGCACAGCATTAGTGTATTAAATACTGGGCCACAACATTTTTTGGGTTGCTGTTTTTATAAACTTATAAATAGTATGAAATATCTAGTAGAATTTGCGGTTTTTGCACTGCACCATGACACCATAAACTCATATCATTTAGTATGTTAGGACTCCAATCAATGACTATAATTTTTCTAACTGATTTATCTTTTAATCATTGCTTATTTAGTGCAGGAATATCAGAAATTTGTTAAAGATTGATTTTGCAGTTGGCATTTAGTCAGTGATTATTTTAAATAATTTGAAGTTGAAAGTCTTACTAACATTCATCATTCATTAAAATTTTCACTGCTTGATGCTTGGCTTGTATTTGTATGCACATGGACAGGATATCTTGGGCACATTATTATCCAATAATAATGCTTAACGGTTCCCGTTAAGTGAAATTTTTTTGAATCAAATCATTACTGAGTAAAAATGTTTAAGGTACCTAATTATTGGAAATGGTATGTTAGTTAGTCTATCTAATAGTTTTATTTTGATTATTTCCATCCCAGATACTTTAAATGCTGTTGCCTTTTAATTTCCAAAACTTGAAATAAGTTATCTGCATCCGTGACAAATATAAATTGCATGTGTACATAAACAATGTTCGGTTAAAGGTTGTGACTATACAAAATTTGAGAAATAATTTTAAAAGTGGCCCGTCTTGTTTCATATTGTAATTACATAATACTAATCAACTTAATATTAAGTAGGTATCGTGAGATAAATCATAATCTCCTAGGTAGGATTTAAGATCTTGGGACGCAGTGGGGGCACGCTGTGGTGTTTGTTCATCACATGCGTGTACATACACTCGTCGTACAAGTCTTATGGCATAAAGCTTCACTCAAATAAGCTGCAAGATGAAGGACTCCAACATTCAATATTCTTTTCGTGTTAGCACAATGGAATCTTTGAAGTTGGGTAGTAAACCTCCTCTTGTATAGCATTTGTTTCATAAATTTGTATAAGAACCTAGATTTATATTGTCAATACTATACTAAATATGCTTACGTAAGAAATATTTAAATAATATTGGTCTATATGTAGTCGGATGAGACGAAATACCTTGCACATTATGAATTGTGTACTACAATAGCGATCTTTTCGTCTCATAATAATATTGTGTATTTTGTATTAAATTTAGTCACTTCTCAAATTGGTCTTGATTCCAGTTCTCAAATCAAGACGAGTTAGAACTGAAACTTTGAATAATCAATACTAATTGAGCTAAATTAACTTAAAATACTGGAGAGGAAATCAATTAACTAAATTAAGATTCGATAGATTATGATAATTCATGCTGTGCATTTTCCGATTTGATATAGAAATAAGGTATGTCTAAGAAATAAGACCAATTTTCTAAAGTTGATAACTATCTTTAACTGATTTTAATTCCTAATCTAAAGCTTAAAATTGTGACATATACTGGATACTTACTATGCAAATACAATTTGGCTAAAAATGTGTGTAGTAAAAACCTATAATATTATATGTGGCAAGTACTCTTTCTATTTCTGCCCGAAGAAAGCAATCTAGGCTTTAAGGGAAACAACTTTATTATACATAATACAACGTGTTACGAATTACAAATCTATTTGATAAATATTAGTATACTGATGCAAAAACATGTATTGAAATGTAATGTACGTGCTCATATGTCTAAAATATGTAACTATATGACATGGACGCATTCACTTTGTTTTTATATTCAAAGAGTTCTTCTCTACACTAGTTACTGGAGAAAAGGATTAACATCTTCAGTTTATCTAGCACATTAAAAGTTGTGTCGCTCGCACGTAATAGCTAAAAGTGAATGCTAAAACGAAATGGCAGACCAAGTTACGAAAAATGTGTCCGTTTTAACGTCATAATTCCAAGCAATCGCCTTATTTATCGAAACTGATTTAGATTTCCTGCTGACAGGTTGACAAACGGGGAATTATTTTCCCTGTGGCACGTAGATTCACTAGTTAGCATGCTGATATACTTTTGAAGAATTTAGCACCTGACACTTTTCGAAATTTATCCGTTCCTGGGAATTATTCGACCCAAAATATTATTTTGTCCATGTCATGTCAAGTAAATGAAAGCCTTTCGATGTTTGAACTAACATAATATTTAGTAACAACTGCATTTGTCAGTAAATACAAAGTAGTGTCTTTAGGTCTGTGTAGTTTATTAGTGTAAATTATGAAGAAACGAGTAACTTCAATTACCATTGGTGGTGTTGGTACCATGCACTGACTGTTGTAGTAGTTAGCTAAGGGTTGTTCACTATCGTTAGTGATGACACGCGAAAATGTACACTGCAACAAATTTTGCAAAATTGATAAACCATGCAGCCACTTAGTAATTGGTGGGTTTAGAAGGATCAATTTTCCTACAGCCCACAGTGAAATCAATGAAAGTAGTATACTTTAGTACACTATTAGTTTAGCACATAGCAGACGGTAGGAAGCGATGTTTAGATTTGTATAAATAGTTGACAACCCATTTTCAACCTTTGTACCTCTATATGTACTACTAAATCTAATACATACTAATTACAGTAAAACACAAAAGTTCTTACATGTGAATCTATAAGTACTAAATATATTATAATCTCCTAAACTATTAATAATCTGCTACTAATTACTCTTAATGTCAATATTAAGAAAGATGTGAGCGTAGTTAAAATTTAGAAACAATTCTCATACTCCATTTCACACGCTTTGTGTTAAGAATAACAGTTCTTTCCCTGTAATACTGTGTATTAGATCGAATTTAGAATTACTGTGTGGGATTTCAATCGTCTATGTCAGATGATAAACAAAAGTTAAAATATTAGTTATCTGTGCTAATATTAAACTAATCTCATTGGTGTGCGCACTGTCTATTATTGTATAATGGTCTACATCTATATATTACCAATTCTGGGACTTCTGACTCTTACAATAATATTATGTAGAATTTTCTTACTAATACTTAGTAATAAATATTATATTTAGGATTGTAGTACAGCAAAATGGAAGTAGCAGACATTGCTGTGGGAAGTATTTAGGAATTCATCTGGAGATACTAATTGCATCTGCCTGGAATGTGAACGTAGTAACCTATATAATGATATAAAACAGTGCTTTCCTGAAATAATTAAATGCATTAAGTAGCGACCTTTCTCAATTTCCTGAAATAATATTAAACAACAATAGAATCTCTGGACTGTCTGAATTTTGCATTTAATTTCCTACAATGAAATGATGAACCTCTTTATATCTACAGATTTATAGAGACAAGCCAAATTTTTAAACTAATGGCTAATAAGACTTACATTCTTACACAACCATGTGTCCGGAATACAAATTTTAGCCACGTACTTATTACATTACAATAGAATTCATAGTTAACACCAATTATATAGTAATGGATCAATTGAAAGATTTACTAATCTAAAAACTAAATTTGCTGGATGAATAACAATCGCAAGGATTTATCAAGCAAATTAGTATACAAAATAATTGTAGCTCTGCAGACAGACATTGAACCCTCCCCTGTCGTATAATGGATTACAAGTATACCTACTTTGTCATTGACTATTGACGCAACTCAAGTAAACTTGAGAGTTTGCTTATGAATCAAACTTTTGCTACGTCCGTTAACCATTGTTCGTCATTTGAAATAATTGTAGGCTAGTATTGTAATATGCAAATTGCATAACAATATATTGAATTTGGTCATATATCTTAATATGCAATGTAAGTACAATCACGGAAATATTAATACGACGCTTGATATCACTTATACTGCAGAATTATCTTCCTTTTTACATAGAATTTGTGAATTTGCATGAATTCACTCGTAACAATTAGACAAATACAATCTATGCAATTAAATGGTTTTTGTATGATTTAATAGAATATTCTATTTGTGGAATTTAATATTATTCCTACTATTCATACCTAAAACTACCCGAGATTAGAACATTTAAAACAACCGACACATCGATAAATCTATATGCACATTGTATAACCTAAATGCAATATTATAACAAACTCCTTCACGCATAGCTACTGCATTACAAAAATAAGCTGGTATTAGTGGTATTGGTGTATTATTCGCCTTATTGCTCTACATGCAGATAATAAGGGAAGTGTAGCCGTGCAATATTCAGTGTAGATTGAAGAATAATTATCACAAATTGAAACCTAGAGAATATGCACAAATATAAACATTATGTACTTCAAGAATTATGATGTAATTGTGATGCATAAAAATTTAATAATAATGATAGGATTTTAGCAATGTTTACTAATAGCATTTCAAAATAATTGTAATTAATTTATGTAAAGCACTAACTTAATTAGTTTGGTGTAATGCATGTAGGCAACGAAAGCATTGAGAATCAAAACAATTGAGTTGTGCCGGATAATAACTATGTACTACATAAGTTGCAAATAATGCCGTATTAATATATTCATTAAAAGTAGACAAACATCCAACTTTAAATTGAATAATTCAGGTAACTAATATTTATTGGGAATAAGTTGAACACGATTGCAAGATTGTCAGCATCCAAATTTCAGGTACAAACGCTAAATTAATAGCCGAAAAAAACTCTGAAACAAAATAGTCTTTTCATTAAATGTTGCTTTGAAGGTTTTTATTGATTGGGATGTGACAAATAGTCTTTAAAAGTGTCTTAGAGTACTCTCTTGAACAGTGTGGATATAACTGCATGTATTATACCTGACACCTAAGTGACATTGTAAGAATTTTACTGTAGTACCAATTTTTATCTGCATTTGACTAGTTTAAAAAATAGGGTGTAATAGTAATTGGTCAATAGTAATTGGAAATTAGCTGATTGATTTTAAAGATAATTTTAAACAAGTACCTAATACAAATGTCTTAAAGTATAAATTTCTGGATCGTAACTTATTCTTAAGGTATGATGCTAAAGAACAATATTTCTGTGTGTGGCCATCATAAAGGCCCTTCACCGGCATCCAACTAAAATATGCTTGTTATTGAAGGTTACCTTCCACACAATTGCCATTGGTTGTGCAATAGTAAAAGTTTGAAAATAGTATTCATCCAGCAAAGGTTTTAGAGTAGAAAGAGTAAAATTAAAAAAATACCTACATGCCTACACAAATAAATGGACTAATATAATACAAGCATGGATATAATAAATGTACCAAATTGTAGTTATATATTTCTCTCCGAACTTTCTCTACTCATTGTTTGTGAGAAGAAAGGGGAAAGAATTTTCCAAACATGGTAGGTTTGCTATTACAAATACACGGTTTCCATATAATGAGTGTAATCAGCTATTTACTAACATTTTGATGTATAAATGTGTAGCAACTATTATTTGACTTGGAGTGACACATTTAAATAGCCAATTCTGTCAATATGCGTCGTCCACTAGATATATTCACGTAGTTAGAACGTTTCATGTGAATGATTTAAGGAGGGGCTTGATTTTAGACTGATAACATATCATACATATGGTAGAAGGTAGAAATGACAATTGCCACGTGTAATAACTGTGTTGTATTATGTGTAATAGAAGGATTTATATTTAGGTGATATACTATAATGGACACTGTATAGTGAATATGTATATATTTCAATTGTCCTGTATACTAAATATTGTTACATAGACAAATGTATTACACAGTAGTATGGTAGAGTAGCCTTTAAATATTAATTCCTAACTAATTCTATGATAATTGTGAAAGTTTCTTTGGAAAATACCTTAGATATTTTCTGGAAGTACATTTATTGTAAATGTGCGAAATAGATTGCATCACTTAACTTCGCTTTGCTTTGAGAAAGTATGCAAAGTGAATAGATATTCTATACTAATAGTAGTGAGACTTAAAGTTGAGATAGTCACGGGAAAAGCTATTTACCAGCATAATAAGTATTTCATTGAATGTCAAAGAATGTTATATATTATGGAAGTAGTACATGTGTATGCAAAATAGGCATTTTAAGTAGTTCGCAAAATCTGCGACAGAAAGGCAATTATTGTTGTAATTTCCTCATATTTCCCCGCTTCTGCAAATGTAATCAAATTCTTTTACAAAAAGTTAACTCTTAAGGGGCTACTAAACGAATGGCAGGAAACGCAAAGTTTTTAGCAACCTTTAATTTGTGTGCGTAATTTTGTTACGCAAGAGTGAACGAAAACAGTTTGCTCTTTAAATTAAAAAAGTTCTTTTTGGCAGTCTGCACATGAGTTGAATCTCCATAGATGATTTAATACTTGAATATTTCACAGAACGATTGGTACCTACCATTTCATTTCCTTCGGCTAAATTTATCCTATTGTGTATCTGTATTCGTTTAGTCAAGTATTATTCTGCTTATAAATTGTATGATAAATCCTCATTTACACCCGAATTTGCATTTGTTGGATGTCAGTAGCATGATGGCGAAAATTAAATGCTCTATGGAATATTATTTTAAGACCTTGTGAACGTATAATCATAAGTCGTTATGTGCAATATTACAACAAATGTTGATTTTGCCTTCGCAAGCAAAGTGGTTGTGTAATTTAATTATACGTACTCAAAGACATTTTTGAATGTGTCTCTCAAGTGACTAGTAATTCGGAAGCAGTGCATAGAGTGTCAGTACACATGTCAATGGTACACTGAATTGAATATCCGACGATGATATTAGTTGAAATCTGTTTGTGAAATATGATACTTTCTGTCTGCTAATTGTACTGACACCCATCATATTTGTTTGTCTGCCTCTGTTCTCCATGTCTGTAATAATATAATGTACTACATTACATTACATATATTATTATGTCTGTAATTGTAAATTCTATGCGCATCTCATAACTAAACGATACTGATACGAAAAATAAAATCGATTGATGTGACCATTAAACAAAATCTTGTGTAATTATTCATAAGTATCTTACATTGGATTTATATTACTACCCAGAGAATCCCATCAAGATGATTAGTAACTTAAAGACTCTATAGAAATGGGCAAGTAGGAAATCCGATTGAAGTTGGGGTTACATGATCCACTATATTTCCAGGATAATAATATATTGACATAATAGTAACTAACTAACTAGGAAGCTAATAAATACCTAGACAGGGCACTCAAATCTGTCGACATCTACGTAATAAGATACTTATCTGCATAAAATTGAATAACAAGCCCACAGTAATGGGACTCGTCTAACATTGCACACTGCAGACAATATTTCTTTTCTAGTCCTTAACTATATAAAGCTAATAGCAATATCGCTAGTTTATGGTAGAATAAACTACAATAATAGGATGGGTGTTGCAACTAAAAAGGATCTCATAACAAAAAAGCCACCAAAACAGAAGCAATTTCCAAAGGTATAAGACATTTAGCTATAGAGCGTCTGTGAACTCATATCCATTTCACATTTTTATTATGGAGCGTAGGGAGCACTGGGGACGTGGCGTGGGCGGATGATTTATATTCCATTCTGACAACATGGCAATGCAGTCCGCAAACGGTACCTTCAGAGAAAGGATTTTCACCATTCGGATATTCTAACATTCAGGCCAGACGTCTGTAGACTCCTACTTCCTGCAACCTTTGCTATGTTAAGCACCTATCCACCTTCTGCTACATCAGACAATGAAAGTTATATAATGGTCCTTATAGTTGTGGGATTGAGAAGTAGA
The DNA here is from genome assembly GCA_019776445.1 of Tomocerus maximus. Lineage (NCBI taxonomy): Eukaryota > Metazoa > Arthropoda > Collembola > Entomobryomorpha > Tomoceridae > Tomocerus > Tomocerus maximus. The sequence continues at coordinate 28,031 of JABASH010000030.1, forward strand.
GCTAAAGAAATCCCAGCCAGGGAGCTATTCATATGTCATATCATGGAATCAAATAATTCTGTCGTAGGTATTAAGGAACTGCCTATACTTGTATAAAGCCGAAACCTATTCTACATCCGTCCTTATTACCAATAAGCATTTCCAGATTTACAATAGTTGGATCAGATTGTGGACTCAAATCTCTTCTATGTCAACATAAAGTCTCGAATCTCTAGCAGCAATTATTGCCAAAGCGTGGGCTCCCTTCCTGCTTTCACTCCGTCATCCACGTCTCATTCGGAACCATTCAGGAAATCTAGTCAATCAGACCAGACCAGACACACTCAATTGATATGAGATACTTATTATACACTTGGTAAATAACATTCGGCCCTGTCCCCATAATTGTGCCACAAGTGTGAAATCATTGTACAAATTCCAATGCTATGCAAACTTAATCCATTTATTCCATGATTCAATACTGTACATTAACTAGATTAGAGTCCTTCATGTATCCACCATTTATTGGTCAAAGAATAATTTCAAAATGTTATTTAATCTATTTATTACTACTATTAAACTTATTGCAGAAATATTGGAAATCATAACCGGTACTTAACTTACACTCTAGGGGAAAATGCTTGCCTTGCACAAGTGGAATGTGAAGTGAAATATTTCAAATATGTTCTCTCTAATGTTTTAAGCGTTTCCTTGGTGTATTCCCATGAACATTGATTAAACTGTGTTCCTAATATACAAGTAGCCTATGCGTCTTTTCAAATTTCATTCAATATTTGATATATGTAAGAAATAAAATTACAAATTTCATTTTTCCTCTGACATTTTGTGATATATTTCTCTGCCAATTCAGCACTGTGCTTTTTGTATTGCAGCAATACAAAACATTTTATTCCTTATCTTGGCTGCTGCATTTTATGAGATTGTGCCTGTTATTACTCCAAATCTTCGATGGGTAATATGGGACATACGGTTTATACTTATTCTTATAGCCAGCGCAAAAGTTTCTTTTGTTCTCGTTTTAAATAAAAACTTTTAGATATTTTTTGTTCAATTAAGGAGGGGTTCGTATAGGCATTGTGAAGTACTCTTTAACCTCTTAATCATAATACTTACGTCATTATAATATCATTCCAATTGTAAAATATTAGGCACTTAATTTCACAATTTGTGTCAGTTCATTCTCATACAGACTCAATAATCTACAATTTTTACAGTTTGACTTGGTTGATTGGTTGCGAAAAAAAATTGTCATTACGTTCCATTTTATTTTTTACTATAAATACCGCATTTTATTTCATCCAACGTCATTAGAAGGCAGAAGGATAAGCAACCCCTTTTAATATGATTTAGTAAATAAGCCTTTCCTGGTCGCTTGGCTGAATCTCTTCAGTTCATTAAGGTTGCTATAAAAATGTGCTTGCCAAAAGGTTTTCTGTGGACAAAGAAGGAACGAAGCGACAGGATAAAGAAGAAAGGTTGATTGAAAAAGAAACGTGACAAAGTACAATGGTTTGCTCATTATAATTAATTCGGAGTCTCTATACCGAAGAATTGAACAAACATAAAAAAGTGTGAATAGAAAGATGGTCCGATTACTAATTGTAAACTGTCTTATCTAACGATGGAAAAACTTCTTTTTGCAAAATATAACAGGTGGCTAGATATATTCGTATCTATACACGCATTATGCACATTATGGAAGAGAAAATAATTGGTGGATATCAAAGAAATTGGTTCGCAATAGTTTCCACCATGTCTTTCCTCGCTTATACTGTGTATAAGGACTTTACTAATACATTGTATTTAGTCATGTAGTACAGCTTACAGCATTTACTGTCTCACATACATTTAGAATTTATCGTCTAAGTCATGTCATATTTATGCGGAATACATTTAGTATGCCTAAATTGTTAAAGTCAGGCCTGAAATTCATTGTAAGACTAAATATTGGTGCATTTGTTTTCTGCTCACTTTCAGTAATTTTGTTATTCAAAGGTCAAGTCGTTTCACAATTCGCAAAAAGCTCCATTGCGTTTGCGAGATTAATTTGGGAATGATAATTTGATCTGACTGAGCTGTGACAGCAGATTAAGTTAGATTGGGAAGAAGTAAAGTTAAATCTCTTTTACCTGAATTATAAGTTAGTCTACCATAACACGCTATAAATTTCTTTGAACTAGAAAGCTGAACTGTTAAGATTTGTAGGTTTTCTTCGATATAAACACTAACCCGGGATATAATATAGAGATGCAAGTAGGTAAGCAAGTCACGTTTCCATTTTTCGAACAATAAGCCTGCCAAATGCAACGTCTGAAAAGCAAAAATGAAATAGTGGTTTGTCTGACAAGCCCTTTACAACATTTCAGGGCTTAGCACTATTTGATTTGAGAAGTAGAGATGCTCTTATTGTCTTGTCTGTCGTTCCTCATTCCATTTCTCTAGTTGCAGAAAATAAGCCAACTGTAACGTTGACAAAATGACAAGGCAGGGCTTAGTTTAATATTCCTTCTCTTCACATTCAATATAGTCAAACTTTAAATTGAATAAATAGGAAGCAGTCATGTACATACAATGGCATTTATCTAGCTGCATTATATCTTCTATATTTAGAGCTCATTCATGTTTTAAAGGCTTAGAATTTCGAAGGGTCCTTTATTCCTCCACAGTACGTCGTAGAATTGATAAAAATTGCTCAGTTGTACACATCTTCAAAGAATCTTCATCTTTTTGGAATTTGGGGTACAACCGTCTCATCACCGTTCACTCTAGTTTGATCATTTAGTAGTCCAGTCAAAGTACATACAAAGTAAAGTAAATTCCTTGAACGTATCAAGTCTTTCATTTCCCATATATAATTACAGAATTCTGATGTCGCCGTTTTATCCAGTAAAAGGTTGAAGGTTGTTGAAGATATCTAATTCACTCAGCCTCTCATATTACGAGTTTTGACGGTACTAAATATCTAAGCATATCTACAATGTATAATGTGAGACAGTCAGACACTATGGTACAGGACCAATTTTTCAATTTCATGAAAATCCTAGATTGCTACCGAATAAAAATAAAATATAGCATTGTCCCTTATGACATGACACATTGTTCTGGTATCTAAATATGAATGACCACTAACCCTTGTGACGTGTGACATCTGTTAATCTTTGATGACTACTGACTGACTGAAAAAAACTGACTGCTAAATGTACTCGGATGAATAAATGTCCCTAATTCGTTAACAAATACTGACTCTACAGTGCAGTACAATTTAATTATGATTTTATTTGACAATAAAATACTAATCCGACAATCAATTAATCCAACTTCCAAAAATGCTGTAAAAATAGTAATAACTCCTTTACGAGAGTTGCAATACAATATTAATTCTCGTAATCACATTTTAGGTCTTTTAATATCTCGTGTATAAAGTTTCTCTGCAGCGGCTTCAATAATATATAATTTCCAAAATTTCCAAACAATTTATATAATTAGTTTATATATTTATATACAAATATTATGATATTCAGATTAAATCTTCAGGTCGGCGAATTTTATAAATTGCTAAGCTAAATCCTTGATGTTTACACAAAACAGAGGCATTTTCGAGGCCTTATCCAAAATGAGAAGGATAAATTTAAGCTAGTTTGGAATTATTGTACCTATGTTAAAAGATAGAGCTTAGTGTGCATTGACTACTACCTACTACGTTATGCTGACAAATTTCTCGAATATTGCGTTTGAGCAAAGAATCTGAGCGACGTTTCCTGGTAAATATGTATTAAAAGTGCGACAATCGGGGCTTGGAATTTGAATGAGTTTGAGCCAATTTTAGTGCTTGAATACGTAGATATGTATCAAGGTATGTGCTTCTACATATTTTATGTTTCAATTTGAACTCTGTAGGTAGGTGTATAGAGACACTCCGATACTTTAGGCCTATTATTTAAGCATATAGGTAGTAGGCATATAGACCTGTCTCGATTTTTGCTTTTATGTTGCTGAGAATTGCAAAGAAAGCGGCATAACAATGCCTAATCTAAATAAGTATTGATCATAAAGGTGTGATATTATTTTTATCTCTCTGGAAAACACATTTACGTATGTAGGTAGTGGGTCGGGTGTAATAAAAATGTATTTTATCAGATATCCCTGCTAGCCTAAATCCCATTTTAGAGAGTGTGTGTGTAGTTGGAGTGTAGCAGTGGGTTATCCAGAGATAATAAAATAGAAGGTGTAATACTAACGATAAATATAATGTGGTGTGGAGAAGGTGGTTACTGATGCGTCGAAAGTGAGTGTGGAGAATGTGATGTTGTAGATATTTTAGGTTTTGGTAACTGGAGTAGGACTGTATCAACTATAGATAGGTAAATGGAGGAGACTGCGGCTATCTCTCCCTATGTATATGATTACCCAGAGAAAGTCGAAGCCTATTATTACTTGCTGTGGCTGCTGTGTGTCAGGACTTGGGAGAGAAAGCAGAGAAAGCCTTCGTAGGTAAGCCAAGTGGAGGGAGAATTCGGGAGAAACGTACTTTTACTTTGTCTTTAGATTAGAGTCGACCATTTGAGCATTCTCTGACGAGCCACGTCCTAATACAAAATAATACATCGTGTCAGAGTAAAAATACGGAAAAATGCCAGCAGTCACACTCACAAGGCTGCATTAACTTAAGCCCCTTTGCGTTGCCATTTGCCATTTATATATGTTCCGTTCTGCGTGTGCCATTTCTTTGTAGTAGCAAAGTGAAAATAGTTATATGTGTCTGTGTGTAGTAGTTCCTCACTTGAGTCTTCGCCATTCCTCCTCCTGCCTACCAATTCCGTTCCTCTTCCCACTCGTCGTTGTCACTGACTTGCCATTTCGTTATTCTATCTTGTGCCACCACCACCTCTGTCTCTATACATTCCATTCACACACAAAAGTGAATATCCACTATATGCATTCCACAAGTTCGTCGTGTGGGCGTTTATCTCCAACTGTGCATTCATTATTCTCATTACTACTTATATTATTACTCAATTGGCGACATGTACAAGCCTTGCAGTATAATAACACTCAGTTTAAATTGTGAGTATACATAAAAAGTTTTTTTTAGCAAGTACTCTATACACAGTCTAAGAAATGGGGAATTGTGTATCATCTTAGATATGGGTATGATTATTGTATGTGTGTGGGGAAGACAGGAGAAAGTGTTGGCTGGCTGTTGATTTGAAAAAAGAAAGTGTGGAGAGAATGAATCAAAGACAGAGAGGGTGGGAGACAGAACTCTCACAAGTTATACACGCATAAGTAAAGTAGCACAGAAGTGTAGTAGTAGTGGAGTGCCCGGGTAGTAGGTATATATGAATGGATGCATGGAAGAAGTCTCCGATTTCGGTTCGTCTTGGTCTAATGCATCGTCTCTCTGGCTCTATCTCCGTGGGCATAGTTAGTTAGTTCCAGCAGTTCCAGCAGTAGTTTCAATTCTTCCTCGTCTCTCTCCCGGCTCACTTGGTTCGTTTGGTTAGGTGTGTAGTTGGCTTGGCTTGGTTTCGTTTACTTTCCTCTAGCCTCCAGAATTCCAATCCAATGAGTAAGTTAACCTTCCTGTTGTAGTCGAGAAGAAGAGTAGTCGAAATAAAGTAAAACTCGTGCTCCTAGTAGTGCCAGTGGTAATTGTGGTACTCTCTGCCTCTCTCAGTTTGTTTGACAGAGTTCGTTCGCTTGCGACTGCGACTCTCCTTCCTTCAGCTTCAATTTACTCAACAAAAAACGACTTCTACTACCCGATACTGCAAAACAAACCGCGACTGCACCCAACCTTTCTATCTACCTCCCCCAAAACGTTATTGACTGATAGAGATAAATACCGCTGCCTACGACTAAATAAATCCAGACAGCCCGACTAAGCCAGCTAAACAGGGTTAAGTACATTTCGCAAAAAACTCCTGCACAAACTCTATTTAAATTATTCTTTTATTCTTTCAAGTTCACTTTACATTATATGCCATTATAGGTAGTCCATATAGTTAATAATAGTGCCACTTGTTTCTCAATCACTCTCTGACTCCACAAGACTGTACTTAGTAGTACATGGCCTGCAGCACAAAACAGATTATTATTATGTGGACATAACAGGACATAACTACAATAATACGCTTTTCATGTCTCATAGATAAGTACTCGTGCCTTGAGTGCCGTTTCTACTTTATTAGTCCACTGGTACTCACTCTATCTACTTCATACATCCTAACAATAATATTATTGTTGCTCTCTCACTTCTCAATTTTATGCAATTATCTCCTTCGAGGTTTCACCCACTTTACTAGAAATTAGACTCCCTTTGCAAATTGTTACCAATTTCATTCTTGCTATTGCATAATACTATTAAGTACCATGCTGAAGTATATCAAACCGCTATTATCATCCTGATAGATATAATATCATGAAAAGCAGTAGTGCATAATATAGTTAACTTCCTTATGCGATAATACAGTATTTGCTGATATAATATACTTTCTAGACACCCAAATAGGCATCAATTACAATCCTATACCTTGTATCTGTATTCTCATACTTATATAAACATCATTTCTGAAATCATTCAATTTTGAAAAATAGTTATTATATGGTAACACATCTCTTGTTCTTCCTATGCGTATTACGCAGCACATATTGAGAGTTAGAATTGCATTCTGCAACATACATTTGACATTGCCGGCGAATATATGTCAAAATAGATCGTTTTAGGCCGGATAATTATGTGGACGCAGAGTGCATAAATATTTTCTGCACATAGCGCAATTTTAGCATTGTAGTATGTCATAGTCATGATAGCTAAGGGATTGTACATAACTATGGAAGTAAATGTAGATGAGTATAAAAGCATAGGACAAAGAAGGTTAATTTGTATGTTACTCTAATGGCAGTCTCCCTAGTTTACGTTAACATAGTGTATGTTAACGTAATTGCTTATAACTTTGATATGTTTGTTCGTGATTAGAGCTAGGGGTACAGTTCTAGGATCGCATGAATTTGCCTAAGTAAATATAATAGGGCCAGTTGTGTATGTTGTGTATGTAAGGGAAAGCGAGATTTCTATTCACATAGGTATAGAGAAATTTGCATTTGTATGGTAAAGGCTGCATGAAGATAATCTTGGCCATTTCTGAGTAGAATTGTAAGGTAAAAGTAAGCAGTGAATTTACATGAAATTTGGTTGTGTTTGACATGAGAATTTATAAATGTGCGGGGAGACTGTGGGTTCGAATGGAAATCACCAACATGACATGGGACATTTAGTCGACATTATCATAGACATTATAATATAGGTAAATATAGATTCACGAAATCGAGATGGGATGATGTAGTTGGTGAATTGGACAGAGGGATCTACCTCTCACATTTAATTCTGGCATAATATAATACGTGTGTACGTAAGGCGTAGGGAATGTAATGTAGGCATGCATGTGGTATGTTCATTTTGTGCAGAACACGCCAGTGCCACCAGTACACTGCACTAGTCGACTACCTAAATAAGTTTTAAGAGAGTCGTTATAGCATAACTGCAACATAAGCGAGACGAGTTGGTTACTTGGGTTGGTTGGTTGATTGATGAGGGTGTTCTCGACTTTGTTATCCAGTCCGTCTATTACAGCGTGTGCAGAGTGTGCATGCACATCCCTACTAGCACGAATAATATTATTATTACGAGTCGGCTGGTGGAGTCAGACAGAGATAGAGGCTTATGTATAGGAAGTCGTATAATATTATAACAGAGAGCTTAAAATTAAGTAAGACTCTCCCAACAAAACAGACAGAGCAGCTGAGAACTGTTTGGCTTCACTTGTTAGTTTGTGTTTTTTGTCTATGTGTGTGATTTGCCCTGACTACTCACTCAGCCACTACTCTCCGCACTGAGCTAAACGCTCTCCTTGCTCCTCTACATATAAATTGATAATAAAACATTTTATGTACAGAATGAGAAGATCCTGAACATCCGTCCGTCCGTAATAAAAATCCAAACAAGAACAATTTAATTATTATACACTCCATGTATATGCAGTTCAAGAATCGACAGTTTATCAACCAAATTTTCGGAGAGTTCATTCCACTCGGGGAATTCAGTCCCCACTCTCTGCTCACACTACACACTAATTCTAAATACTTTTTCAACCGCACAAAGTGAGTGCTCTGTTCTTTAGTGTACGTTCTGTGCGAGTTCCCAATACTCCGAATGTGTCCAGCTCAGAGCGGGAATCTTCAATACGACTTTTGGCCATGGAGAGCATCAAAACCCCGAAGGTACTTTCAACTTTGTACTCACTCTTTTTTATCTCCGCCCGAATGGCCAAACTTTAATCAGTAGAAATGAGTGAATGAGCGTTTGTCCCGTTCTCAATGGAGTTTCATTCAAACCCAAAACACCGCCTTGCACACTTACACCACTTCTAGTACTTCTACCATATTATACGACTTCTGTCTATACAATCATACCAGCAACAAAAAACTTTTACTTTGTTTGGTACTCCCACTCTATTTAACATCCATACTCGTAATATTATCTCTGTCATAGTTTACCTGTCTTAATTTTTTATTGCTTACATCCTCATAAAAATATCCAGTCATCGCACACACCTTTTGTCATTCATGCTTTCAGGAAACAGGAGGAATCTACACAGAATACTTATTTCTTATATTTTCGCTATTTTTTGGAACTTTCTTTGAATTCACTTAATTAAAGCCCCCCATAAGAAATTTAGTATTATCACAACTCCGTTTTTCAATGCCCAATTCCCATGTAACTCAAGTTTGTCCAGGAAATAACTTGATATAAAGTAGGAATCTTCAATCATCAAATATACTTACTATTTTAATATACGTCTCGACAGTAATTTATTACATCTGTAAGAGAGTATTTCCAGGGGTTCATTAGCTATAATTATTTTATATATTGGGCTAATAATACTGGTGGAAATGGCTTTTTGTAACTTCGGAATGGAATTTAGTCAATATGCTACACAGTTATGTGAGTAGTAAGAGTTTCAAGGCCAGAATGATTAGTTACTATATACTTCTATATAAAAGTTTTGCATTCTTGCAGTAATTTCATCTTATAAAAGGAATGCAGAATGGAAATTCTTAACGTCAGTCTGACATTTGTCAAGGGTTCGTTCGTAGTTACAGATTATGGAATGATGTTGGCGAAGAAAAACAAATTATACATTTATCATGTTTTCCTGCTTTTTTGGTAGAAACTATTTATTGCTTCACAGAATTCCTCGTACATAAATATAAAAATTAGCTCAATTAATTTCCTGACTTGTATAAAAGAAACTTATAATCCTTGTTAAATGTTAAATCAACTCTAGCAATAACTAACCAGTAGTTATTCGTCCTAGTATACCTACATTAATTTAAAAACGTGATTGCTTAATGTCTGCGAAAACTTGCAATAAAAATATCGAGATAATGTATACATTGCAATTTATCTAATCTCTCCGTAGTAGTTGTGTTAGGTCTTGCGGCAATATTAATGAAGGTACATAACAATTTCATACAACGTGTATACCTAAGATCATAGATGCATTGCATACATATCTGTAATAGATAGGTTAGTCACGCAGAGAAATTGCAACTGATTGTGAATATGGATAGGAGGGTCAGTTTGTACGGACGGATGATAGCGCAATCAGTATAATTAGATTCTTATGTCATGCCAGCAATTATTTCCATTTTTCGATGGATAGTCTGCCGGAATTATTTTATTACAGTCAGATGGCTTTTGCCCTTGAACCTATGTGGTTCAATTACACCCTAACTCTTCTATTCTGTGCATACTAATAATATTAAAAGGAAAAATCTAATAAAAGGATTAATCAGAGTTGTTGGCCAATGAAACACTGCTATATCCTCACTCACACTCATTTTATTAGCTATTATTGCTTATAATTAAGGTGCTGTTCATTGTACACTATCACGCAACTCTATGGGATCCCATGAAACCCAACATTAACGCTACATTAGCAAAACTACCAAATACACTCAAAAGTTTATTGAAATTATCTGTGTATGCTCTACGATATTGATATTGTGACACTCGCTTAACATGCCACTGCCATATTCATAATTCTTGTGCAAACGTCAACTTATTCCATCTAACGAGAGGATCTATATTTCTGTCAGTCAGTTAAGTATGCAGTATAGTAATATTCCATTTGTGTTATTAATATGTTTTAAAATCCAGAATTTATTTCCTAACAAAAGCACTCCGTACATTAGATATATCATTACGTACCTATACGTAGATTGCAGAGATCACTAGAAAGACTAAAGATGACCTTATATGGACATAAAATCCTGCTATGATGTACTCTTTGAAACATTGCTTTTGCCAAAATTGGGTTTACTAAATATTGGGTTTAGGAGACTAAAAGACAAAGTAGTTAGCAGACACCAATAGCGGTGTAGAGAAGAATAGTTAGCAAATGTAAAATGGGGACTGTGGGAAAGAAAAAAGGAAAGATTAGGTGATTTCAACTGCCTCTATTATATTGTTGGCTTGTTGGGGTATTACTCCGCATCGTAGCAATAATTTAATTTATCAAGAAATCCCTTTGCTAACACTACTCAGTCAACTTAGATGAGTTCAAGACAGCGGGATTAATGTCTCAGTGCTGGCAGTAACCGCATGCTCCATAATATAATGACTTCCAGGGCGTTTATGAAATATGACTATGCTTACTATCCTCATGCTTTGGTTGGGCTCTTCATCCAATCCACCTATTCCACTACCAAAGTGAAACTTTATATCTTTTCTCCGGACGACACGTCATGTATGCTGTAGCACAAATTTTTCTTGTTTCAACAGCAAATATAGCAACGTAGAGTATATAGAAACAAAATAAATACATTAGTTGTGGTCATTAATTACAAAAAAACACAATAATATTTATGGCAACTAATCAATATTAAAAAGGTTGCCACAAGTGAACTTATAACACAAAGTACCACACCATCGACTTAATAAATTAGTCGCTCAGTTATTGTAGAATTCGTTATCTGTTAAAAATTGATGAAATTTCCCTTTTAATAAAAGCCAGGATGTCGTTAGATCTAGTCAGGAGTGGCTGGATGTCAAAAAAGTTGGGGAGCAGTCTGGTGAGAGATGCATTGTCCATAGAACGTCTTGAAAGAATAAGGAAATTGAATTTATTGTGCCGTTGTCACTTTTATCATGGAAGGGAGTATATATTATACTTACATGTAGGATTTTATTTTGATCATATAAGATTTACATGTACATGGTATATGTATGGTGACACACTTTGGAGGATAGATCCGTCCAGAGAGAGTCAGAGTACGGACGTCTAATTCATCTCAGTGTGACGTCTGTAGGAAACATGGAACACATTAGATTAACCCTAGACTTGAAAGCTTTTACTACAGAGGAGAGGACCTTATCAAATATGATAATTGAATAAGACAGAAATCAAAAGGCAGGAAGCCTACAGGAAATAAATGAAAACTCTTTCGGATCCAAATGCCTATCTTCATTTTACATAATGTATGTCAATTAGAAACATTCAATTTCACAATAATTACTTCAAAAATCGGAAAGCAGTATTGAATGGCTTTTAACGCCAGTTATGCTTCAACGGGGGCAAGATCTGAATAAAGTAGGAAATTTTGGTTAAAATGTAAATATAGTTAGTCACATCATTTTGTGTGCAAAGAGCTTTTTGGTTAATAGTGTCTTCAATTATTTAAGAATTCAGTTTATGAATTGATGTGGAAGTGCATTATTAGTGAATTGTCAGAATGAGGTTGTTGATTTCCTTCTAAGTGCTTATGCACGCGTAAAAGGTTTTCGACTCAGCGGTTTCTGGTTATCCTAAATCTAATTATGCAGACAGGATCAAAATATTTAATGCTTGCTACGCCTAATGGGATATTTGAGGAATTGGCTCAATTGAACACTGCAAAATTACAATCCATTGTGACTTCAACTGCTTATCTGAGGTAGTCGGCATCTCGCAATCATATTAGAGCAAAAATCAGTTTTTAATGTATTTCATGCACAACAACCACACATATTTACTTAGTAAGCAATGAAAATTTGGCAACATCAATCGAAGCAGAAAATTAATTGCATATAATATGATATTTTTGTCAGAGCGCATTAGCTAAGTACTTTTAGTTAGATGAATACAAATTCGTTGTCATTGTGTTTTGAAGCATTCTCATGAGTTGCATCAACTAGACGCGCTATGGTTTCCAGTCTCCAGTGGTTTCTGTATTATTATCCAGCCTTAGCCTACTTATATCCCATATAATCCTACTTTATCGCAATCATTATCTAGCCGAGTTCTCCTCAAAAGTTTATTCTATCCATACAGCTGCTGATATGGTGAATGAATAACTTTTTTCCATTTTCTCAGCGTCAACCCATTTGCTAACAATTTTTTGGAATAATGTTTTCGGAGAGAGATCTATAGCGTTTAAGGTTCGCTGTAACGTTTAACAAATTCTGAAGTACAGTTTATCACTTGACTGTTTTAAATGTGCATAAATTAAAATGGTGTCATGGTAAGTCAGCATGTACCATAAACCCTCCAAACTTGTTTGTTTGTGTTTATAATTCCATTACCCTTTTGACTCTAACTCAATTTAAACCTTGATTTATTATGCACCAAAGCCTTGTTTTCGTTATGCAATTTGTATGTTTAGAGGTGCAACCAGAGAAAGTGTCAAGCCATGTAAAAAGTAGAGCTACAGGACAGGAGCCACCGGAAATAAAGTTCTTGCCGAAAGACGTAAAATTAGATAGCCTTTTTAATTTCTCTGCAGCGTAAGTTATAATTACAGATAAAAATAGAGGAGAGTCGGTTTACTTTAATCATAAAAGCAGAAAATTAATTTCAGCCTTCCACCGCCCGTTGCTATTAATATTCTCTTGTTTTTCATTTTAATTTCTGCATCAAAAATCGATTCTTTTAATTTAAGTTCAGCCCTGACTGACGACACTGGATAAGATATACATTATGCATAGTAATTAAGTATGCGAAGGCAAAATAGGTCAACTTCAGCAAACAACGTTTGTTCTAAATATAAAGTAGACACCCCGTAAATACTTGCCAAAGGAGCTGATTATATAAAGCCAGCGTTTGTGTACCTAGTGCATACTTGTTGTCCGACAGTCAGACTGTAATTGACAGGCAATAGAGTGAAGTACAATCGTTATGAAGATTTAAAAGTGCAGTGCCCATTTCCACTTCAGGGGTAGGTTGTACCTTGGTTAGATTCTAGCACAGGGTGCTATATAGGATATAGCTATATTTTAGCACAGCTTTATATTAGTATCCTTTATCCTAGCACATCCAGAGTTTCGAAAGACATATTCTAATCATTAAATTTGAGGAGGAGCTTACCACACGGGGGAAATCATTGAATAATTTTAATATTATTCACCAATAAGTTTAGTTAAATTTCCTCCAAACAGCAAAGGAATAATTCACAAATTCCTGGACCGTCTCTACTGTTGTGTTAAGATTCGGATATAACTTCTAATACTATGCTAGTCCTAGCAATTTAAAAGTGTGCTAGGGTCTAACCGGGGTGTTGGTTGTGTAAATAATGCGACAACATTGATGATTGTAGGGAATTTAATTGCTTTTACCTTTGTGTTTAGTTCAAATATCTTTGTCCGGATGGATTGCAGGGTTGAACATTGTACTTAGACGTGCACAAAAACAGCAGTAGTTGGATTGCGAAAATGCAGGATCATTTCCTAGTGTTAGTATTCAGACAAAGTCAACAAACAAAGGTTCGTATTACAGAGGTGTACCATCGCCTTTTCTGCTGTAAAACAAAAGCAGGTAGCAAAAGCTAAGCAGACTGATTGGCTATTCAATAACCTTGATGACAAAGTGAAAGAGAGAAAGCTAACTTTCATTACCTTAAGCGCAAATATAGCTGCCTACGAAAGTAAACTCACTGTGCCCTGCGTACATAAAACTTGATGTATACATAAAAGGAAAATAATCAATTTCTTTATAGTTTACTGTTAAAAGAGACATTGACAGTAAAGAAATTTCAATTAAGTTTCTCCTTTTTATTGCCATTTTACGTCCAAATCAATAAAACTGTTGAGCCTACGAAATCCAATCACAAATTTAATAAATACCTCCTTTTTACACTAAAAGTTTCGTAATTATAACTAACGTGTGATTTCTCTTAACATTCCAGCAAAAACTTTCTCATTTGCTGCTAGTATGTAACTACAGTTTATGTAAGTACCTTATTTTCACCAGAGACCTCCTTAGGCACAGATAACTACATAAATAGCAAAAGATAAATGGATCTTGCTCTCAGGATTTAGAACAGAGTATTATAATTTAGGAAACTTATTTCTAGTAGAGGTTCCAAAATCCCTTGGGACAAGTTTCTTGTGTCTACAACAGGAGGTGAGTCATTTCCTAAAATGTATACCCGTAATTAATTTTCATTTAAAAAATTCTACGCTACAGTCTGGCTTTCGACATCATGTAAGCAAAATACTTGGATACAACTTTTCTGTCCCTGAAGATGATTCGTGAAGTAACATATGCGAGAGATGCAAAGGTAGAAACAGGAAAGTGGAAAGGAATTGAGTTAAGGACTTTTATTAACTTTCGTTTCCTACATAGTCATCTTATTTGCCATTGGACTATGTCAAATCTATCCCAGATGCTCCTTCCATCTTTTTATTTTACAACTCTCTTTCTCTAACAAAATTTCTTAGAGATTTTGTAGTTGATCAGCTTCTCAAAGACTATGCATGTTCCAAGTAAAATTTAACAACAAATGTATAGCATAAATCCAATGGGCTCTCCTGTACTTTCTTCGCAGTTTTGCTTTCACTAAAATGACATTATTGTTTCAAGATAGTATATGTACATATGTGTATGTACATGTGTGTATGTATCAATATCTTGAAAATAGTAAAACCTTATCCTAATTAGACATATAAATAGGCAATATGCATATAAATTCCAGTTAGGCCGATAGAAACGTCAAGAGCGTTTGGAATCACTTACTATTATCCTACGTTGTGTTTTGCTCAGTTGATTATACACTTAGTAGTAGGTATCTTAGATTTTCCTGAGCTGAGCTTCAAAAGTTGCAGAAGAGATACTGCTGAATGATTTAAAGAACCACTTCTGTGCAGCATTGGAATTGGTGTATTTTGTTTCCATTGTCATTTACTCTGATTTTGGCATTTTAATATTAATTTAGCTGTTTGTACTACAGAATGCCGTTTTAAATTTAGAGTTAGCTAAATGGGCGCTATAAATTTTATTATGCACGGACTATTCTCATAAAGTGTGCACAGCTACAGCATTTGTTGGGCTAAGTGGAGGCTTTAGGATACATTGGATGTTATTAAGAAACTAAGTACCTACCATTTTATCTCGAAGAGACTTCTGTTCGCCAAACAAAAGTTTTGGTTCAAGACTGTGTATTTACTTCTACTATAGACAATATTATTATTATGCCTTCAATTCCATGTGCTTCTAGCAATCTCTTAAATACTAATAAAATACAACGAAAACAGTTTGAGAACCATTCTGAAAGTGCCTGTCAGTTTAAGGCTCGATATTTATTATGTTGACTATGTAATAGTTTAGCTGTTTTTACTTATACTACATAGATGTCAAATATAGCTTTTGTTCAATGTATGCAAATGTTAAAGGTCAGGACAAATATATCCCACTTCTGCTCATGGTAAACTGTTGTGACATATTTGCCACAACAAAAGTTTTTGGTTACCCTTACATTTAGAAGATTTTTTACTTCTCGTTGACATCTTGGATTTGACATAAGTAGCATTTAACATCTAGTTGTCAGGTCAGATGTATGTTTATTCATTTTTCGCATGGAATTTATATGTGGGTATAGTACAGTAGGGCAAGAGTTGTACAAAAATCGAAATTGTAATCAAAGTAAAGTGTTTTCAGCTTTCAAATCATTCCGAAATGTTAATTTAACGGAGAAATGCAAAAAGATTACCATGTTTTGTAAAAAGCCTGAATAAATTTGCATCCTAGTGGGATAAAGCACAAAAGATATTTTAGTGTACTCAGTCATTGTCCAAATAAGTAGTATTGAAAAGCGAACAAATATAAAATAAATCCATTTATTTTCTTTCTGTATGCAATATCCTTTTATTTAGTTATGTGTCAACTGTCAAGTGTACTTAAACAAGACATAGATTAGATGGAACTAGGATGGAAAATATTGACAAAAAATATGTAAATGATAAATCAAAGAATTTTATGATTTGATTTCTTGTATGCTTAATCGTCAAACGTCCTAAGTTCACAGTTCAACTTTATAAGATATAAATTATTGGTTAGGTACTGAACTGTAAATAGTAGAAGATCCCTGGTACTTCAACAGTCTGAAGTAACGAATTGGTAGCGATTAGGGCTAAGCATATGCGTTTTCCATATTGCTATAGATATAGAGAAAAGAAATGAGTCAGATTTATTTTGACGTTAAGAGAATTGAAAAAGGATATTATGATACACAAGGGACATTTTTGCTTTCAGCTCCATCATCACTTTTGATGTTATCAACTCTCAAAAGACATTCAATGTGCATAGGATGGTAAAAATGTGAATGTAATTCATTGACTATGGTACATTCCACACGTATCAGCTTGTTGCTGACCCAATTGTATCGTAAATAAGTAGTTACAGCGTGTCGGATAAAAAAAGTAGGTCAATTTGTATGTTGAGAGTATCGCTGTCATAGATGTTGGTGCAATATATTGTCTTGTCATGATGATGTGCATAAAAAGTATGTATATAAAAATTCAGTGGAATAAATGACAAGTGTGCAGAGTAGTCTGTCTGGTGACAAATGCATCTTTGCCGAGACCAAAGAAAAAGAAAAGTTAATCGGGCAAATAGAAAATAAATTTGCTTTTTATATAGAAGCGAAGGAAACAAATTGGATGACAATAGGACGTTTGCCACGAATTCTTGGATTCTGATAAATGAAGTAACATCTGGCAAACGTAAGTCAAACAGGACAAGTGTCAGGTCAGGCCGAAGTATTTGCTTGTTTTGCATTTATTTATTCCCCGCCTGTGGGAAGCCAAGCAACTATTGAGACTGAGGTCGTTTATTCTATTATTCCAATCCATTGGTTTAAATCGCAACAAAGTATTGGAGAGAGTCGGGGCGAGAGGCGGAATGGAAAATTGCATTGCAGATCCGGGGAAAGCAAAAACAAATAAATTCCTTCTCCAATAAACATTTCTCTTGCCGTTTCCAGTTTCAGTTGTAGTAATTTATATTTCCATTCTGATACTGGATGAATTTTTATTACCGGTCGTCAATCTGGGGCGGACAAAAAAGAGGATAAAACTAAATCTAGGAAACATCTTATTTGCCTGTGCCTAGGACATGGCACTATATTTCGTTTGATCTTCCCCAAGTCAGAAACAGTTGTTAAGAATAGTCATAAAATTGTGAGGTATTCTTCCAATCGTTCCCTGTCACTACCCGCCTAAGTAGGATTTTCTCTCTGCTTTCTCTAATCCCGTTTGTTTATGACATCTTATTGTGGGCCTCCCGATTATTGAACTATAATATCATGTTTTTCTATTCTATAGGTTATACTCATAGCCACTACTAAATAGAGCAGCGCAATCCTATTTCTTGTCAGGAAAACAACTTTCAATCTACAACTCAATAGAAAATTCTCCGGGGAAATCTTACATTATACTTGCTCTTCTAGCGTTTAACTATTTATAAAAGAGCACGTATAACTGTCTGGCTTATATGCCCCAACCTGAATCCCTTCTTTGAATCACCACCAACTCTCTATCAGTAAACAACAGAGAATATAATAAGCATCGCGAAAATCGGTCGACCACGTCTCTATAAAAGAATGTGGTCTTTAGGAGAACAATTACCTAAATTGCATTTATTCATCACCGCGAGAAAAACCTTTGACAGACATGCTAGCATTATTATAGTATAAAGTTATTGGAGTACTTATTAAAGAGAACTTGGAATCTAAAGTCCTAATTTTTGTTTCTTATCTTAACATTTTGTCCTTTTGCGAAAATTAAGAACTTACTTGTGCGACCAAGTAAATACATCAACTCATGTGAATTGTAGAACAACCTTAACTATTAGCTAGCGTATTTCTTTTTTCTGGAGATATGATATATTTTGGAGAAAGTATAGGAATTGACAATTAGTATGTTCGCCGCATTGGGATGTGTTCGGAAATGGAAAATTTGTTTGAAATGGGAAATTATTTCACATTTGGCCCATAATTTCACAATAAAAACCGGTATGAAAGCTGTAAGTACATTTCCAGTAAATTTGAATTTCAAATGCGACTTTCATGTTTCCTTGATTTGATTTTCTTTCTAGAACAATGATTGTGCCTAGTCTACTAGGAATTCATGCATACGTAACTCGCTCTTCTGAACTCCGATTACTTATACATTCACATGTAGTTGGAAAGTTTTTACTGTGAAATTGCTTTTCAATTTTTGGAAAGAGTAAGTACCTTATGTTCTTGAAAAACTTGCATGATTTCCCTAGTTCAGTTTCTTCGCAAACTCGCATCTTGAATGTAATTTTAAGTTCTGGAGATTAGATAGAACTGTCGTGGAAACCCCATCCCATCTGTTTAGATGCAAGATAACTATTTATCTATACAAAATGCTCATTTTATGGCGTATGCATCCGTCCCAAAGTTTCCTATTTTTGTGAATCACTATTGCATGGAAAGTAAACTTAATTCTTACATCCTTTTGGGGGATATTGAGGATGACAGCTAATATGTAGCAATCATTTTTATGTGCACAGGTAGGCGAAAACCATTGTAAATGGAATGTAAAAAATTTAGCGTTATGTTGTAGTAAAATGCCACTTTGAGATTTGTGTATAATACAATACTAATACTGCTTAGTGTAATCGTGCAGTGTGAGGTTGTGCTACATGTTTTTCACAAACCGACGGACAGACAGAATTGCAGTACATTACCGTAAAGGTGGCTAATTCCGCTACATTAGTAAATAGATTTAATCCTTTATAGATTAATAACTGAATTTAAACATAATTCAACCTTTCTAAAATTATTACACTAGAGAAATTAAAAAGCGGAAGTATAAGATATCTAGTACCTACTGTTGAAGGCAATCTGTATAATATTCGGAGCATTGCAGTAGAATGTTGTCTACATAACATTAAAGGATAAGGAATTCTCCGTGCGAGTAGGACGAAGGAGAAAAATGTTATTTTTATGAATGTCTTGATTTAAAATTTCTGAAAAATGACGAATGAGATAGGAGAATAATATAATATATAGGTACATGTACATTTTCTTTGGCTTGCGTCAGTAAACTTTTCTAGTGCTTGCATGTATACAGATAAGGTTAGTATTGATTAACATCGTATCTTGTATTCCTTATCCACACCGGACTCAATTTATTCCCGACCAAGTTTAAAATATGAGACGGAGGGCACTGCATCTTAACTTTTGTAAAGTAGCATCAAAGTTTAGTGAGTCGTGTTTCAATTTAACTGACTGGTGAACTATACCCGACAAAGAGGTCTGGACAGATCGTAGCTCAACACAATAATATGCTACTCAGTGCAGCACTCTATTACTTTACTCGGTGAATGAAATTCACTTACAAAACCACAGCTTAGGGTTCACTTCAGATGGAATACGTACCTTTGCTAAAACTTACATATCGCAACTTTCTAGTATCACTATGCCATGGGCTTTTGTGCAATTTGTAAGAATCCCTATGGGCAGAAGCATTTGAAATTTTAGTCAGAGAAAGAGAGATGGAAATAACCGAGGACCTAGCGAAATGGAAAGAGCGAATGGAACGCTCTCTGTTTAGTTTCGTCCGTTATTTTCTGCTCTTTTACGTAACTCTCACAGGATGTATCTGCACGCCCAGGTCACACGACTCGACTAACAATTTAGCTACCCGACTGGCGTCTGCCAAGGCAAACAAAACTGCTATTTGTGAATAATTGAAAACACTTTCTGCACCTACACACAAGAAGTATTGCAACTCAATTACCAAAATACAGAGAGATATTGCAATGTTTGTGCTAAAGCCTAAGTAAACAGAAGTTCTCATGATTTCTCTACTTTCCTGTGGATATTCTCAACGAGTTGGAGAAAGTAGATGAAACTGGGAGCCGAAGAACGTTATCTTAGACAATTCAAGTCTAAGTTACTTATGGCGACTATAGTAGGAACCACCTTTTAATGAAGTACTCGTGGACAGTTTCCAAAACAGACTCTCAAGAGCGTCTCATTTCCGGCTGGCAGTCATTTACTAGTTTTACTGTCTTTGCATTACTCGGAAAAAGCAGTGCGTCGTCTCAGTTGTATTCGTCGAAACTGTTCTTTAATTAAGGTGTAATTAAAAAACTTATTTACTCATAAATACTAATAATAAGTACACGAAAGCTTGGATTTGTAAGCTTAACTTCATTGTCAGTGTCGTGCAGGTATCAGAATTATGTTTTATTATAATAATTAATTCTCAAGTGTAGATCAACATACATTATTTGTAACTAGAAACTTTATTGTTGTTTCCGTGTTGGCAGTAATATTTCGTGCGTAATAAATACAAATTGAAAGGGAAACGCTTTTTTCTGGAGTCGAAGGATAGTGAAAAGGACTGGGGACATTGAGACAAAGCATTTGTAGACATTCATTTAATTTTCGTTACTGCAACTGACACAAACTAAATACTATTCTAATAATATAAGCAAACGTACAATGTACATGTACCACAACAGAAAACTATACATTATAGTGGTTACCTATATTATGCAAAATTTAATGCCGTTCGTTACTAGCTTTATATATAACATTGTAAACTGAAAACAGAAGGTCACCGTCGACATCCATTTAACGCAATGCAACGCAAAAGTCAAATACAGAATGACACAATCTGCGTCTATAGAAATGAAAACAACGGACAGGGAGGGTTCTTGAGGATAAACTGAATAGTTTCGTGTTTAAATTATGCTTAACTTAATATGTACTATCACGTCACATAACAATTTGTTATGACTATATGCAGGCATTGCAAGATTAAACTAGAGAATTTTAAGCATACCTATAAGTGAAAACTTTTCCTTCCACTTTTCCTTCCACTTTTCCTTGATCCTCATTCCCAAATGTAAATAAATAAATAGGTACTTTCTCCATATGACTACGTTCTCTGAAGGTTAAGCTCCTGCACGAGTTCTACGCAGACAGAATGATGCTATCTACTTCAATCGACTGTAAATGGCTTCTATAGACCTAAGAAAACTCCTATGGCATAAAAAATTATTAGGGCTTCAATTTCTTCACACTTCAAACAAATTTTATTTGCCAAAAGTGGAATTTTGAGTGTCAATTTAAAATGCATTCCATTACGGAGTGTATCTTTTGAAGGGAATTGAGTTTTAAAAAAGTCGATATTGGACCGAGTACCACATTTTTATTCATTACGAATGGACAACTAGATTCCTTTTTATGATTTGTGTCCATTACAAAGGTCGATTGGCTAACATTATTTATTCTAGCCAAAAAGAAATGATATCACCAATTGATCTCATATTAATAATGTTTTACTTAAATCCTTTTCTGTATTGTTATCCACAGGGTCTCAATAATTATGACTGATGTCTAATGTTCATACTTAATGTTATATCGTGGTTCAATATAGTGGAAGGTAATTTTATGCTTTGAGATGAAAGGGGAAAGTTTCCTGATTGAAGAAAAAGCTCAGTGAATTATATCTTGACAAGAAATGGGTTACGCTGTGCCATGCACAGCCAACCTCGTAAACGAAACCTTTAGTCTGTAATCAAATCAGCTTTAAGAGGTCTTAGTTACTCAAAGGTAAATTGGGTATGATTGATTTAACCTACCAGTATGATGCATTTACCTACTTCAATGCATCGGACCTGAACTAATGTATACTATTTGCTCTCACTGAATCTAGGCTACCTAATTCCATTCCAGTGAATATCAATTGCGTCACAAGCGTAATTTTTAATTCACTACATCATTCTGAATTCCATATTTGCAATGAAATAAAGCCTGAAAATTTCTCCACTGTTTACTTAAACTTTATTACTATTTATGTACCTGCTCAATAGTAGATAACATTTCTTCGTTTGATTTATCAATTAAAAATAAATAGTTAATGTGGTGTACCGTTGTGGTGAAATTATCTATTGCACAGAAAAGAATTCTTTATCTGCGACAGTTTTTCTTGAAATATTTATGGCTATTTGACTATCACAATTTATTAAATCACATTGAGTGTTAATTAGATAATTTCTGATGGGAGCCACCTGAATTGAAATTTAAAATTCTTTACTGGCGACCAAATTGTTTGCTTTAGTTTTTCAATCTATTCACGGAGTTGTGAATAAAATATTTGGAGCATTGAAACATGAGTTTGTCTGGTTAAAAGGAATTACTCCCAAGAGGATTTATTTCACTTTTACGACCACATTATATCCCTAAGCCAGTTTCCCTGGAGAATCTCAATCGATTATATAACTATGATGTCGTGTCTCATATTTTTAGTATTTCAAATAGAAACTATATTTTAGAATATGAGTTGTAGGACATATGCATTTCATTTGCATACATAAGTAGTTCATATTTTCCTGTTATCTTCGCCGCTTTTGTGCATATGGTGAAATAATGTTGCTGGAACATGTCCTATAGAGTGAAAGAGCATTCATAAGTAAGAGCAGACAGGGAAATGACTATGCAGTTGTAGTTGAATGTAGTTTAGTGTAGCGTGGTGAGAACGGAATCAAGGTCATTATTTGGTATTTGAGGAGTGCCGACTAAAATCAACCGGCTTTCGGCAAGATTTAACATGTCATGTCACACTTAACTGGAAACTCAACATACATTCAATCTTTTGTAACACTAAATATGTACTTTACGCAATTATGGCATGTGCTAGAGTGAATCGTGCATGTATCTACCGACCCATAACCGTTGCCGTTACTAAAAACCTAAGCATAGCATATATCAGTCTCATTTAGGGGAGAATATGCACAACGAATGCGACTGTGACAGTCAGACCTTGTCAAATGCAAATAATAAAAAAGGAGAAATAGAAAATGGTAGACGTATTTGGGAACTGAAATGAGTAGCTCTGCGACTGACGATGAGTTCATACGGAGAAAGTATAGGACTTATAGTTAAGTATGACTCAGATATGTCAAGAGAAAGTATTTCATTGGTGCAGTAGTAACAATGCATGTGCCGCAAGCAGTCACTATGAATAGATTGCTACCCGCACATGGTACAGCCGAGAGACACTGAAAATCCGAAATGTAGGAAAAGAAAATCAAGTATGTATGAATGAGACTCGTAGTGGAGAAATTGGCTCCGTTAACGAAAGTAGCTTTTCGGTTTATGTGCATATGCAATGTAGACACGCAGATGCATTTTGCAGAAGGAAAATGTCCGTACTTATACATAAAATGCCTACATAAAAGTTTACCCAGGATCCATATATTTCCTCGTAAGTATATTGCATTTCTCTGTAGTAACATAATTCTATGCTCTGGATAAAATTGCATTAACTAGGACAATGTAAATTATATTTACTGGTTTTGTTCCAGTGACATAAAAACTATATTCATTTATAGATATATACATCCGCATCATCGCGATTGTAAAATTTAGATTTTGACTGCGCCGTTAATGTGGACGACAATTGGTGGGGTTTTCATCTTAGATAATATGTTTCGACTATGGCTGAAGGGAGGACAAATAAAATTTAACAGCCTCCTCACCGAGCAATGCGAAGACTTGCAAATTACTCCACTCCGCTAGTGAATGCATAATATCCAAAGCAAGATTTGATTTTCAATTTAATAACACGGATTGTGTCCTGAATTGAGCTAATAAAGTGCTACATTATGGAGCATAACTGTTATGCGCTCCACTAAAAGTTGTCAATCTGATTGGTCGGATCCCCAGTGACTTTGCAATGGATTAAAAGCAGATTCCTAACGGGTGCTTTGCATCTACTTGACATACAATCTTTAGTTGTTTACAATCCCCAACAAGAATTTGCAACAAATATCCAACCAAGATTTTCCATTTAAAACTTGATTTTAATGGAAAAGTTATTAGAAATGTTTTTTTATCTTCAGCAAATTGCGTGAGTGCAAAAAATTGTAACTCGTTGTCACTTGAAAGTTTGGAGCCCTCAATTTTTATTCTTAGTGTGTAGTAATCTGGTGCATCCTTGGACTTAATTTCCACATCTGTCTGACAATGAGAAAACTTTCGTCCTATGCTCACGACCAACTGCTTTCACTTCCTTTAATCCACAAAGAAAACAGTCTCAGGCCAGACATGACTTTTGGATAGTGCTTCTTTGAATTAGAAGCATTATCGGAGGTTTTACTCCGAAACCTGCTGGCAGGAAATTTCTGGGCGAGTCCCTTATCACATATACTGGGATGCATTTGTGCTCTAGAGGAGATAGTCGACAGAGAAATAGACAAATTAGTTTGAGGAGGAGAGAAATGTAATTCATTCGGGTCATTCATCTTCTTTTCTTAGGTTTACAGTGGGCGGAGGACTTCACAGTCACAGTTCGTAATCACGCACGGAATGAGCCTTTAGTCCACATGCCTAAATACCTTATCTAAAGCTGAAAATAATAATACTTTACCTTCCTAGCCCCATTACCATTAGCTCGAATGAAAAGAAAATAAAGAGATGAGACTGTACTTATTCCACTATCAATGCCCAAATGCCCCTTCTAGTGTGCATTCTAGTATACTTATTCAGACGGACAGAGAGCGATGACATGTGGGGAGGTGATGTCCCTAAATTCGTTCTATATTCAACACAATTCGTTACATCCACCCCACCGTTATTTACAATCGGGAAAAGCTGCTCTTAATTCATTGCACATTCACTATTTAGATATCAGTGTAGCTACAATTAGAGTTTAGCAACCCAAACTACTGTCTTCACAAATTAACGGAAATGTTGATCAACCTATGTACTAAAATACTGTCGACTACTTATGTGTACCTACTATGTATATATGTAGGACCATTGTAAGAAATGTTTACTTTGCCCGATTCTACCACAAAATAAACAACTTCATATCACATGCTATACGTTAGGTCGTATATACCAGCATGCGAGAATTGTGCACACAGCACCTATGCCAGAGTAGATAATCTTCCGTGGAAATCCATTTTATAGGAAGTATTTCAAAGAGTGGAGGAGTAGCCATGTCAAGTAGGAGCCCTATTCACTCAGACATAAAAGATCAGGTTCTCTCTCTACTTGGATCCGAATCAAAATCAGATTTCTACTACGGTTTCCCCAATTATAGCATTGGCTTATTTGGCTCAGAAATGCCTCAATGGGTCGGGACAAATATTTACTTTTTCCCAGACAGTCTTTTCTTTTTCAGCTAAGAAGTCTATATAATATTTTCTTCACTTTCTTTCGGCTATATACCAAAATCGCTATGGATTTAGTGTAGGAATTGAATACGTACCAAATGGGAGAGAATAAAGAGATTTCGCAACATCCACTATTCGGATGCTGGGAGAGATAAGTATTTTATTTTTACATTTAC
This sequence comes from Tomocerus maximus, assembly GCA_019776445.1. Lineage (NCBI taxonomy): Eukaryota > Metazoa > Arthropoda > Collembola > Entomobryomorpha > Tomoceridae > Tomocerus > Tomocerus maximus. The sequence continues at coordinate 53,685 of JABASH010000030.1, forward strand.
GAAAAGGGAATTGACGTCGGAATATACGAGGAAAAACGATTTGCTTTAAGTCTGCTCTATCTCTAGTGTCTATATGTATGTCGTATATTTGCAATTTTGGACCATGTTTTTTCCACCATATAAAATGTCACTGCATGTACATGTAGTCTAGAATATTTTATGGGCCTATGGCAAAGTCGTATATCCGAAAAAATTCCGTATAAAAAAATTTGAATTCAACATGGGTACAGTAAATATTGCTTTTTTAAATCAGATGTCTGTCAATAAGCAGTCTTGTTTTTTGAATATAAATTTTGGGGAATGTCGTTAGTCGTCTCAGTTGGATTTTGTGAATTGTCGTTACGTAATACGGAAAGATCATTCTGTCGGTTATATGTGCTACTTAAATTATAATGGAATAGGTTGATTGTAGTATGGTTTGTTTTACAATTTTCGTTATTGTACTACCTTATTTTGATTTCAGAAAATGTTTTGGTTAATAATGTTTTAAGAAACCTTGTTTCAAGTTTTATTGTTTTCTTTATTTACTTGTATCAAATGTTATAGTATATATTGTATTATTTTCGGTGGAGTAAACCAAAGAAATTAATACGCTTGTGTGCCAAAAGCGAAATTCTTTGTGCCTGATGTGGGAATGGGTCGTTGACATAGAATACTCCGTAGGCAATGTGTACATGGTATGACCACAACTGAAAATACCATTCATATTCTCCATAGAATATAGAATAAATGTATTATTAAAATATCCATATATATAAGACTGTTATTAGGTATATTCTGCATACACTGTAGACAATGCGAATGTGGCAAATGGGAAGGAACTGAAAATTGCAATGGTGAAGCTGCATTGTATAATGTATTGTGAATACAGAGGTACCTACGTAAACACATATTTCACTTGGTGTACATTAGTATAGGAATGTGTTGGACATTTGGTAGGTAGGTAGTTGCTAACACTCCATAGAATACTGAGAAGTACAGGCATATTTACAATTTATATAGTTTACTTGAATATTAGTAAATGGAAAAACGAGAAATGGGACATACTACAGGACGTGAGTTGAAAACTGCCGAGAAAACAGCAATTTTATGTATCTGGGTTCATTACTGTACCATAACAATTGGTTAAAAGCTTTTCATCCTTTGGTATTGGTGCCTGCATAAATATTTATGCACATGTAAGAAAGAAAGTCAAAGAGCCCGAGTCCATTTTAAGCAATTTGTACATACCTAACCCAAATATGAAGACAATTCATCAAATTTTATTGCTACCCATTAGCTCATATTTTCCAATTCCAGAAACTGGACTAAAATTTCTACCAATACAATCTAATCAAACCAGTGACAATTGCCAAAAGCCTTTGATAGCATTATCTCTATGCGTGGAATTCTACAGTCGTGTCTGATAAGTCAAGTATTGGATTAAATGAAGAGTATAAGTATAATTTGTCTGTGCTCATAGACATGGACACCCCTTATAGAAGTTTTGTCTATTCTGAGGATGAGAAGGGAATGCGAGTTCGTAGTTGTCAGACTCCGGTCTTTGTCGGCTGCCGTCGGGTCGATATCTTGCTAAACTCCTACTAAATATAGCAGTGTATGTGTAACACTTTGTATGTACTATCCCCAAGTTGAATACACCAATAAAGTAGGTACCTACTCTATAGTTTTTACTATTTTGTGTAGAGTTGGACTGCACTGTTCCGAACACACACATAAAGAATCCGCCGGACGAAGGAGAGTCGTGTAGTAAGAAGGAAGAAAAGAAAATTGTAGTTAGGTACCTACCCCTTTTAATGTGGCTATTTATACAATAGTAGGGTACCTACATAAATTCCGTAGTCTGTAGTACTACATAGCAAGCCTATACTATTGGTACAGCAGTCGTCGTAGCACATATCCTACTAACTAAGTACATAATTGTGACTCTATAGTATGACTACTTATCCACCATTAGAAAAGGCATTGCATCAGTTCCAGAAAGAAAGTGGAGCTAGAGGAAGCCTTGCATTGGAAGCTGGCAGTTAGACAAGGCAAGTAAGTGAAGCAGTCAAGGCAAACAAACCGAAGTATATCATGGAACATACATACACACAAGTAAGTAGGTGGCTAGCTATAGCTCTCCCACTGAAAGAAAGTATAGATTGGAAAAACAAGAGTCGCGTTTTAAGTTTCTTGCATTGTGTATGTATTTAGAGCAGAAGTAGAAAAGGAAGGAGTAGCGGGCAGGCAGGCAGAATTCGGTGCGGACCCATTCAAGGATTTCCTCATTGACCCATGGCGCATAGGAACGGACACCTTAGCTGTACTTACACAAAACCTGTATTGAACTTCTAATCGTTCTCTCCAAGTATACGAACTTTCTCTCCGACTCTCTCCAGCCACTAAATCCGTGTTCAGTTGGCAGTTGCTTGCGTAGGTATCGTGTGTATCCCTACTAACTGAGCCGAGTGGATACTAATCCCATCTCTGTCCTGTTTATCCTGTCCAAACCTTAGATTCCCATCGTAATAATATCAGAAGAATATATAAGTCGGGGATTGAGCTCATACATATATTTAAACGGATTCCAGAAGATAGGACGGAGTATCGCGGAGTATTAGGAGGCGAAAGGAGAGAAAGTCAGGGAAAGTTGCACTCTGTGGTGGCACAAGTGCTTTCCCGGAGTTGTATTGCTCGTGCTCTACAGTACTGTGAGTTGAGTCGAGGAGTGTAAGTCGGGGAACTGCAGCAGTCTGTTCTCAGTCGTGCATAACATCTTCCTCATTTCATCCGTCATCTGAATCTCCACCGACTTTCTCCGTACCTTCTATTTACCTATAACTTTAATAGTTTTGTGTCTCCAGTCAAGAACCATCCAAATCAAACCACTTAAACTGGCTTAGCTGGGATATTCTCTTCTATTATCCCCAGACCAAGTCTATAAATACACATAGGTGTTCTAATTTCGCTTCGCTATAGTTATTATAGGACAAGGACACTATCCTGTATTAAAATACCATTATATAACATTTAGTATATAAAATCTGGGAGATACTGTGCGGTGGGAATATTTCTTCTGTACAATACTACGAATTAAAGCTTATCTTACTACCTGTGAATGCTGTACGTCTTAAAGACACTCATGTAACTTGAATAGCATTACCCTTTTAAAAGTTCTTTGTGTGTTGTGATTACATTTTTGGAGTCCTGCCTCAATACGTTGTCATTTGGGAAGAGTCTATAGGGAAATAAAGACAACAGACTAGACTGTGAATAATAAACTATAGTACTCGTATATAAACAGAGTCCCTGAAGTTGTAAGTGTTTCTGCAAGTAGAGATACTCTAATTTAATTTGCGTACTGATATCTAATTACCGTTTCCTTTCGTCTCATATAATTCGTTTAGGAGAAAGCAAATGATGAGCACAGGGTGGCACGGTGCCGTGCAATAATTGCGTCACTGTCACATAACTAAACGGAATAGAAAGTTGGGGAAAGACTGTCAAGTGCATTTCACTCTGTCTGAGTTGAGTAAGTAATTCTTAGTAGACTATAGGATGTAGTCAAGGAGGACGAACATTCACAGGGCTTACAAGTTTACAGCGTAACATTACGTAACTTAACAAAGTTACGCATTCTGTAACTACAGTTCACTACAGTGAACTACATTCCGGTATACAATAGAAAAAGTTTTTCCGAAACTTTTCCACTAGCAAAGTCCATTGTTGATCGCCCAGTTTCCATTCACAGCAAAATGCACACTGCAGAGGAAGTGTACACATTCTTCAAAGATTGGTTCTCAATGGATAGCATGGACGGGAATGAGAAACTCTTTCACAACATTCCTTATCAAATGAAGGCAATAATTCCTTTCTTATTTACTCATATGGAAAATACAATACCTATTGTACTACACTTGCTTTTTTAAGTACCTATTTACAATTTTATTAACATTTTATTTTGCACTTAATTATGTATGATCATAGTTATAACTTGATAAAGCATGTCGAGGTAATTGAATGGTTTGCACATTAGCAAATGAAGTAGGTAGGTACTTACTAAATATTATCTTAGGTTGGTATTGGTGAGTTGGTAGGAGGATACGCAAGTTAAATATTTAATGAAAGCGTCATTCTCTGGATGGATGTATAAATAGACGAGAGTGAATGAATAGTCGGAAAATGCGTCAACATGATTAAATCCGTCGAGTGCAATTTGATTACATATTTGTTCTTCACTTTGTGTGCTTTTAGGTTGACAACGTTGGGCTGCTGGAACGATTCAGTGCTCGTCGCAATGCCGTTGGAGCTTTGTATTTGACTGCTACTCATTTGATATACGTGGATCATGACAATAAGCGAGAAACATGGGTATGTTAATCATTCCTCCTATAAATAAATTCTCATGCTTCCTACTCATTAATATAGGTAAACATAATCCCTGTAGCATGCAATCCAGTTATATTTAATTCAAGGCAAGAGATATTCCATAACATTCTACATAAAAGTACATATAGCTACTGAAAGGGATTTGTTCTTTGATTCACTTCTGCCCCAGCGATCATTCTAATTGAATTCATTCAACGGGAAGCTAACGAGAGTGAGTCTAGAACTCGTAAACTGTTATTGGATTGATGAGAATGCCTTTCTTAGAAATTAAATCCACGGTACAATTTGTCAATTAAAAAACGGCTCTTTCATTATTTATTGGATTCCTCCTAAATTGGGTCTCGTGAGACTCGGCTGTAATTAATGAACGTTGCTTTCTAAGGAAAAAGTCAAAGTCATCACTCTCTCCCTCCCTAACCATTTACGCCAACTTGCTCCGTAATAGTCATGTCAATATAAATTGCAGCTCCTGACAGTCTAATAGCCACGATACGTTTAGCCCCACGAATATAAATAGCTACAGTTTCCCTTAGATCTTGCAATGGCTTTTGATTCAGTAATACATTTGTTTAATTTTCAGATCTTACATTCCCATATATCGAGTGTGACAAAACTCCCTTTAACTCCAACGGGCTCTCCTCTCCAAGTGCGAACCAAGACATTCCTGTCGATGACTTTCGTGATCCCCAAGGAACGAGATGCTCACGATTTGTTCACATCTTTGACGCAAATGTGTCAACCTGGTTAGTCTCCTTCGTCTCACTTTACTTGCACATGTACGAATGTTAGTCCTACTACGGCATTTATCTCAAGTGTGCCAAAAAGTTAAGGTAGCTCTTACTCTCGACTGTCATCTGATACCAGGTAGGCAAGAAAAGTGTGTTGATAGTCATAAAACGATAATGTTCACTGGGATACATGACATTACATTTATGTGTTCTGCGGTGCTACAAAGTGTGTCCCTACGTTTGTTTTCATCTTTTTGCGTGCTTTCTCAATAGTCACTAGGTAATTCCTAATACGTCCGCGTAGTAGAGTCCATAAAATCAAGATACTACCTATGAAACCGATATAGTTAGTTGGTAGTACAAGGAAAGTCTGTCTGTCCTGTCGATAAACTACACATGTACCTAAATATGAACCAACCATGCTTATGAAACAGAATCAATAACTATATTTTCCCAGAAATGTTTATTCCCTTACCTACTATAGAGCCCCGATCATAAATAACAATTACACACATGGAAGGAAAGTATTAAATTTTGCTTACGTACACTTCTATATGTGTTCTGTAGTTTTATAGCCAAAAGTTTACATGGCAAGTACGGAGTATAAACTCTACTTTATGATTGTAAATGGTCAGACAAACTCTCATTTTCAGAAATTTGATATTTTTGTGTTCCCAGAACCATTTGCAAGTGTATTGGGGAAATTTTGTCTTGTACCCTGAATTCCATTAGTGTAGAACGAGGTAACCTGCAACCCAAAGACAATGTTAACCATTTCAGTTGAAAATTACATGATGGGCATCACTCGAACACGTTTTCTGATTTGTAGAACAGTTGCGTTTTGTAGAGTTCTTTGTATTTTCGCTAACGACAGATGGATTTATAGAAATGGGTAATCGAGTCGAGTTGCGATATAATCAGCATGATGTGTGGGAATGGAAATGTAATTAGATATCTACCAATAGGGAACATTAGTTTCAGTTGAAACTTTTACACTTGGGTAGCATACACATGTAACGTCATAAAGAAATTGATAGAGCTAGCTAAATTACAAAGAACTATTAGTGTGGGCAGAGTAGGAGTAGAATTGCAATGCAATGAGCTAATCGGGACTGTGTTTAGGTTACTTTCCATGGAGTCACGTCATGAGACATGGCCCAATCTTCTCCCTGTCGATGCGCTCTGTTTTTTAACAGCCTTTTTACGACACACTCTACTATTGAAATAAATTATATTTTTGGGGAAAAAAGACTCATAACTTGAGAGTACTTCTTGCCTTGTTATTATATTAAGGCTAAATAGATTATAATGTTTTACTCTCTGTGTAGAGAAAATAGTAATGCTTCGGGTGTTTCTTTTCTACGTAGTCCTACTGAATACAATCTATAAAGCCACTTTTCGGTGTTATATGTAATAAGTACATAGCATTTTAGCATTTAGGAAAATAGAGAGACGGGGGTTTGGTAGGGTTGGGACTCACTCACATGCAATAAATATCTGTACAAAGCGTAGACACATACACATGTCCTGGCATTTGTGTAGGGACGTTGTAAAAGGGTTTTATATTTTGTCAACCGTACTTAGTTGTGTTCCTGTAAAAGCGATATCTCTGTAGTAAATGTTATTGTCTTTTACTTCCTTACAGCGAATATCGAAGACTTGTACAGTTTTCGCTACAACACTGGCTCAGAAGACTTGCCTAGAGAGACGGGCTGGTCTCTCTTCGACCTAAAGGCGGAATTCGAGAGAATGGGCGTCCCGAATGAGTCATGGACTATGACGACACTAAATAAGGATTATGAAGTGAGTCTACTGGCTTTGTCTTCTTCCTTCCCTCTATCTCTAATATGACAGCCAGATGCGATTGGGCCTCCCGGACAAAGTGCACACCAAACCCGGAGAAAGTCTTTCCTAGATTAAAGACTTTCTCTGTGGACTTTGTGGCAGAGTTAGGACTACTTCCTAATGCCTCTCTCCTATTATCCTTTCTCTGGCAATTTGGAAAAGTTGATCCCGACCGGCCTTTTCAATTTTACGATATGATGACCACATACTAACAACTTACGACTTTCCCGTTACTTATTAATGTCATGTCTAGCCTAAAGTGTAAATTCAACGACATAGTAAGTACCCTACACTTTCTCCACGGCTTTCCCTCAATTTCACATTTCAACCAAACTACTTCATCAACTACTCCGGATGTTTTCCTTTTATTACTACGAATCTACAAATGCTCTACGATTTATGATAGACGCACATCCTTGCTCCCATTTACACAAAGGCCAAGAACATTTTAGTTTAACAAAATTCTTCGAATCACGATATTCCGTAATAATGGCGAGTTGACAACATATCTTTTTGCAAGTTTCTATTCAAGATCTTTTCTGTCTGACATGGTTCGAAGTATTAGTTCGTATGCGCTTGTGACAAGATAATTTTCTTTATTTGCAGTTATGTGATACCTACCCGCGTTACCTGTACGTGCCCACGTCAGCTCCCACCTCCGTTCTACTCGGATCGTCCAGGTTTAGAAGTCGAGGGCGCCTACCTGTCATGACTTACCTCCATACAACCAAAGTAAGTCGCTTATGGCTACAATTTTCTTCCATTCTTTCCCCTTTCTCCAATGGCAATCTATTATAATAACTATTACTTAGTGTGCTGCGGTAAAAAAGGCACATTAACCCGATCTGCACCCATTGCTTCGACTACAATTCCTAGTTATTTTTTAAACCACGGAGCTTATAAACAATAATCTTTGTCGAAAGCTACTTCTTTCCGTTACACCTCAAATCTATTTTTAGAATTTTCTTCGTGCAGTAAAAAATATGCAGCGAGAAAGAAGAGGAACCTATTTGTAACAGGCCAGCCAGGAATCAGGCCACTTATTATAGGCTAGGCTGTAGTCGAATCTTGACAAATACTACTTTATGCTTCACGCTTTAAACTTCTGGGGTGGTAAAAAATGTCATTCCATTAAAATGGAACCCCAGTAGATTGTAAAATATTAAAGTTTATTGTGATGTAAGACACTACGAAGTTTAATCACTATTTTACAGTATTTTTACATCATGCATATTATGTCTTCTCCACAGCCAAGGTTACTCGACGCGTAGCCTGGTTTTTGTCTTTCCTACGACATATGTGTACTATTTTTCCATAAGCAATCTACATTTCTATCATTTGTTTTATAGGTTCACACTTGAAATAAACTTTTATTAGTACATCACATCACATGTTAGATTGCTCTAAAAGTTTTTACTTATTATGGGAAAAATATATTTTATAGTAAACATTCTAAAGGCAATAGTTTTTATTTTTACAAATGTTTTATTGGTCCCTAGGCGAATACTGAGAATTATTACATCTCTTATTGCAAAGTCTCTCAGCTTAATAATGGACGCTAACAAAAGGAGCCTTTGTTCCTCTATTTCAAATGATACTATACTTTAACAATAGAATCTAAGGCTATAATTCAAAAGCTGGCAATATATAGTATTGTGAATAGAATTGTGATGTACATACAATACACAGATTAATAGTCCATAAGCCAGTCTTTTACAAAGGATAGGGCAATAAATTAAGAGAGTGAACTCCGACTAGTTAAAAGTTGGGGAAGAAAGTCCTCGTCTCTAAAATGATTTAACAAGTAGGAAGAATTTTCCATTGAATTACTTCGTTAAGCTGAAGATTGTTTATTATATTGAGCTGTAGTTGAATCAGAGAAGTTAAAGGGCTGGAAGGAGGAAAACTTTGAAAAGTTATCAACAGAAAATAGATAAAAGTAAACCTTAGAGAATAAATATTAAAGTAGGTAAGTCTATTAGATAAAGAGTTTTTGGTGTTGCTAAAAGTTTTGTTGATATTTCAGGCAGCTCTGTGTCGTTGCAGTCAGCCTCTGTCGGGTTTCAGTGCCCGCTGCGTCGAAGATGAAAATTTGCTCGTGTGTATTCAAAAAGCAAATCCAAACACAGCACAATTAGTTGTAGTTGACACGAGACCAAAAATAAATGCGATGGCCAATCGAGCTGCGGGTAAAGGCTATGAGAGTGAAGCAAACTATGAAAATACTCGGTTTCACTTTGCTGGGATCGATAATATTCATGTGATGAGGTCTAGTCTGCAGAGACTCCTTGAGAGTAAGTATCTTCCATTTCCCCATTTCATAAAACAGACATTAAACTTATTGTTAGTTATTTCGAGGAAAAGTGGGAAGCAACGACTCGTAACTAAATGTACCTGACACTCAAATAGAAAGCCTTTAATATCCATCAAGAACCTACGCAATGCTATACGAAACAAGATAGACCCGCATAAAAAACCCATGGAAAGTTTTTTATCTCCCATCTTTTTAATTCTTTTCAAGAAAATTCATTCTCACGCCAAAACTCACCACGCCCCGCCATACTCTACTCTGTCTGCACTCTGCATTAAAAAACATTCATTTCGACATAGGTTCTGAAAAACGTGAGAAACGATCCCATTTACATCATTTACGTAAGCAAAAGTAGTTTATAGACGTTCCCACCGAGATCATCTGAATAGAGGATGAAAGCAGCTTTCTCTCTGAGGTTTTCGGGAAACAATAGTCCGGATCACGACGCATTTCGTGCCATATCTACTCCTTGCCTATCAAATATTTACTCCGGATATAATTCTTTTGAACTTTCTGTTTTTCCCACGATGTGGCCACGTCATATGCATCTTAATCTTAATGCTAAAGGTTAAGAAATGCCATTCCCAAGATCGCAAGTAAATATTCCATTGTACTTTACTTACCTCCGAACGTGCACTAGATTCAAATAGATAGAATGCAAGCTGTGAGAAAATCTCCAGAACGTCTCTGGGATCATGACATGATACTTGTGAACGTTAATACTACTGAAATCATGTAAATTAAAGGATTACCTATTCGGCACAGAGCAGCCGTTCTTCCTACATCCTCAACCGTTATATCCATTACCCCGCCATTACTCTTCTGTGTATCAACTATTCTCTTTTATGAGATATTCTCCCAAACACAACCATAATAATATTATTTCATAGCTCCATTATTACTACACACCAACGTAAATACTCCTAATCCCTTCCCTCCGGATCGTCTTAGTATGTAAACAAAGTTGGCATACTCCTCTTATACTGGGATTACTCTATGAAATGCTAGATTTACAGTTTCATCGCAAGGAAACCCCGAGTCACGACGCTTTCTATCACATAAATTAATACACACTCCAGCACATTTACTACAATCAAAGCTTTAGAAAGAATCCTTCAAATTACACGAGTAGAAAACGTTTTTGCACAAAAATTATTAATTTTGTTAGTTATTCCAGTTTTACTGTTTTGCTTGCAATTATAAATGGACTCTTTAAGTTAGCGTTTTAATATGTTTTTAAGCCTACCAATTAAAGTAATGGTTTTCTTTCGGGGGATCCTTGAACAGTACGTGCACTAATCCCACCTTAATGTGTTCAGAATAGAGGAGAAAATTTATTTTTTTGTATCTCTGAATACAGAGTGCAATTTTGTGTCAGTATGGCGAGATTTGGCGTGGGGATGTGGCGAGAGACATTGAAAGAAAGGTTGATTGGAAGAGGCGGATGTTGTTGTTTTGTCCCAGGGGGAATGTTGTTGTTAGAGACAGTTGGTAGAATTGTATTGTTGGAAATGTTTCAGCGTGTGAGCTGAAAACCCCAGCAATGCCAGCCTTTCTTAATGGACTGGAAAGCAGTGGATGGCTTCGACATATAAAATCCATCATGGATGCAGCCTTGTCTATTGCCAAGTAAGTTCTTTTTCCCATTTACTTTTCTTTACTTTTCTTGATGACATCAAGATGTACATGGAAAAGCTAAAGGAGTTTTGTTCTCACCAGTTCAGTTTGAATTGTGTGCAAAGTTTGATGCCGACTCCTGTTCTTTCCTACCCGACTTTGTTGGGCGCTGAAGGGAATTCTGAATGGCAAAGTGAGAATCCCGAAAGTTTCTGAGACAAGTCAAGACAACATCTCAGAAACTTTTCCAATAATGAGGATTTACCGCTGCACTTTCTCCCTATACTTTACCTTGACTACCCAATTCAATGGTGGCCGTAGTGCACACAATTGTGTGTGCCACTCACACATAAATTTACATACTCCTCCCCCAGTTTATACTTAGTCAAGGTAAAGTGAGTGCAGTAGAAACTAATTAACTAATTGTCAGACCTTAACTCAATCTAGCTAGATTTCAAGTGAATGAAAATGCTCCAATTTCTAATTCAAGTATTGCATTAAACTGATTAGATTGCTTTTGGTAATCCCTTTCCCAATGGCAGCTTTCTCTTCTCTGGAGATTAGAGGGCGCAAATAATAAACTTTCCCCGCTTTAGAAAACGATAAAAAGTTATTTGAACTAAAGATCGTGTTGCTCCCTATAAAAAGGGAGCAAATAAAAGTAATTTATAAATAGTAGCTATAACTTTGGCTAGAGACATAAATCTAGTTAAGACAGTTGTGTAGATAAGATAGTGTAGGCAGAGTAATTCGAAAGATAATCAAATGATTAGTACCCAGTGGTAGGATAATGCTGTCGGGACATTTAATCCAGACTAATACGAGAGTAGGAAATGTTTCCGTATCACGTTTGGTATCAATTTGCAAGATGTACAAAGCTTAACAATGTAATTGGGTGACTGGGGACTAGCGTTGTGGTGTGTGATTTGTTTACGGTTGCTAAATTTGAATTGATTTGTTTAGAACGCTGGAGGACGGTTCGTCAGTTTTAGTGCATTGCTCCGACGGCTGGGACCGAACTGCCCAAGTGTGTGCTCTGGCTCAAATCCTTCTGGATCCTTACTACCGAACTCTGCATGGTTTTCAGGCACTAATCACCAAGGAGTGGTTGTCATTCGGCCATAAATTCACAGATCGATGCGGTCACATCCAAATCGACCCCAAAGAAATCTCACCAGTATTCACTCAGTGGTTGGAATGTGTCTGGCAACTCAGTCAGCAATATCCATCCGTTTTCCAATTCAATGACCGACTTCTGCTTTGCATTCATGACCATGTGCATTCGTGCCAGTTTGGCACTTTTGTTGGCAATTGTCAAAAGGATCGGGTCGATCTCAGGTTAGCTGTCCTCTTCTACTTATCTCTCTGTCTCTGATGCATATACGTGTCGTGTGACTGCAAATTGTCAGTCCCACTCATTCAATACAGTTAATATATGCCTTTGCCCATTCCCTTGTGATGCTTTGTAGGTTGTAATGCCCTGTCTGCCGCAGTCGCTCTATACTCACATTTCTCTCCGTTGTCTATGACTATTTTGTAAAATAACCCTGCTAAATGGCACAATCAGCATTTTAAATCCGTTCACGTTCTCATAGCCCTATCTATTTATTCTACTTTTACATGTAAATATAAAAATCTCTTCATACTTTGGTATTAACTTTCTAACAGAACTGTCAGAGGAACCTTTCTTGGTGCATAATGCGAATGAAATGGGATAGTGTGGGAATGATATTTTGAAAGCACTGAGAGCTTTTTCCTTTGTAATGCATCACTTCATATCATAGCAATGACAGGTGAAAGCCGACACATTGCTTTGTAGACAACCCAGATGCTCCATGGAATTTGAAATTGTTGCTCCAGTATCCTATTAAACTTGAAGGGTTTCAAAATTAACATTGCTCTGTATTCTGAAAATATTTATAATTCTGTAAGAATTTCTTTCAATCAAAGCCGATACATAAACAAAGTCACATATTACAGTATCGATAAACTAAAGATCTAAACATTTACGGCATGGAGAAAGGCGGGTGAAAGTTTGTTTGTTATCTGGAGTGGAAATAGTATTAAGTAAAACATGCAGCATAAAGCCCTTGATTATGTTGCACTGAGTAAATCTCCGACTGAGTGGAGAAATTACCATTCGGAGCATATGTTATTTGACCTTTGTGCAGAACCGTGTCGGACGTCCGCCAAAAACCTCAAGGATAAAATATGTCTTTTAAACACCGCCTTATGTCTAAGCACTTTAGTACTTTCAGTAGTAAGGAAACCCTCCTCGTACACTTTCCTCTTAATTAAACAATAACTCGCCGAGTGAGAATGTGGAAATTTTTGCAGGGGTACCTACTTTAATGTAGCGCTTAAGAGAATATTGTTTTCTCCCATTTAGGCTGGAGGAGAAAACCTACTCGCTATGGGGTTACATTGCAAACCATATTAATGAATACCTCAACCCACTCTATAAACCTGACTGCAATATGGGCTTCATCCAACCAAACATGGCTCCACAGACATTCAAGTAAGTGCTAAATCTATTCTGCTAAACGTAACAAGAGTGATATTATCATGCCATTAGTTAATACCTGTCTAGCAATCTCAATGTCTGAACACAAATTGGAACTGCATACTCACACAAACTTTTTTGCATACCTACTCTCTTCCGAACCATTTTCTTCAACCGTCACACCCAAATGCATAAATTCTTTCGTGATTTGTTCTATTTGAAGCCCTATATTTATGATAGATAGATGTAGAATGCATAGGATAGCAAATGCATATCTATGTGGTAGGCAGGTGGAGTATTGCAGAAGTAAATGGGCAATTATTAAAAACAAATCTCACGTAATCCTCTCTCCGTGAAAACACTCGCTTGATATCTTTAAATACACAATTCTTATAAATATGTCGTCATTGAATATATAGTGAGTTTGTGAGTTTTTCCTTACTTTCTTTCAGTCTGTAATAATATGTTTTATGTAAACTGTTATTATCATTTATTGGCACCGTTATTATTAACTAATTTTTTGAAATACGTAAGAAGTATGGATTGTGGATGCATGGATATGCGCAATATTGATATGTATCAACATTAAGTCATCTTCTGACAGATTTACTGCTACTATTACCAAATTTAGTCACTCAAAGCGTCGTATATTTTGATGTTATTTTTACGAAGGATGATGTAATTGCAACGCAATGATGGAACGATGGAAATTTATGGCTCGATAATACTATTTCTTTTGGGAGAAGTCAATAAAATTGAGCGACGGCCTTAGTACTTAAGATATGGTTTTATCAGTTGATGTAAAAGCAAACAATGTTTGCACTCTGAAACTGATTACTTTGTTACTTTGATTTTGCACGTACGAGTTAGTCTGTTTGGAAATAAACTAGAAATCCTTTCTACGCCCTTTCGACACCTCAATTTACCAAAGAAAATTGGAGTACCTGAATGTTTTCAATGTCTGTTTTATTTTAAAGCAAACATTATCTACTTGTAATGGTCAGTTTTTAATTTATGATTGTACAATGGAATTATTTTGAATAATTTATTGTGATCTCAAAGATTGTCATCTACATAATTAGGTAGCGACAATTTTGAAAAAAAAATGAATGAAAATTGCCCATGTAATATTTATGTCGAATATGTATTTTAGTAATAATGAATACACTGCTGTATCAAATATAAAATTATCTATGGTCTTATTATCCTTAAAATGGCGCATACTAGAACGGTCATTTTTTAATTGTTCACATCGTAGGAGGTTGTTAGAGTTTGTTACTGCATCTATGCTTTGACTGATCGCTATATAAACGTTTTTTGATATAAATCATTGACTTTGCTTTCAGATTCTGGCGAGAAATGTACTGCAGATGGGAAGCAGGACTGCATCCTCGAGAATCCCTTAGCGACCTTATGATAGCTTCTAAAGATCATATAAACTCATTGGATGATCACATTCGACTTTTGCAAAAAAGAATTAAAATTCTTGAAGAAAAATTGACCAACAGTTCGCTGAATGGAAGCAACACAACTACCACAGAAAGCCTCGATGATAATCGACTGACGTACAAGAAAAATTTGCTTGACGAAGTAAGAACTTAGCAATTTAATTAATATTAAATGTGCATGTCAAAGTACTACATTAAAATTATTAAGATTTTGGCAAGGTTATTACATTTTTGGCTAATGTGTGTTAGATGAATCTTAAACTGCAGCAAAAAATTGAGTTCGATCCTCTGATGGTGACAAATTTTGGGATAAAATCTCCAAATGATTGTTTACCATCGTTCATGAACAAGGACGAGGCATACGATACGGAAGAAGCATTAACAATGGAGAAGCTGACAGACGAGCTGGATTCGGTTGCTCTTGAATGGAAATCTGTTCGAGCTGCGAGAGAATGTCCTTGTGCTACACCGTTAGATTTCGGAACAAGAAAGGTAATTTGGATCAAGATTTTTTTAATTTGCCTAAGGCAGGCGCTCATCTAATATTTATTTTTATTATGCAGAGTCACTGTTGGAGATGCGGGGAGATATATTGCTCCCGATGTTTGGATAAATGGGCCTCCTTGCCAGGTCACATCAGTCAGAAACAGTCTCCCGTGTGTCGGTTATGCTATCGAGTCTTACTTAAATCCGCATCTTTAGAATCTCCGGAGTGAATACTAAATATAGATACACTAACGGTTGCATAATATAAAAGTTCGAAAATCCTTGCAATGGAACTACAATGACCTGAAAAGATGCAGTTCTCTGTATAAAAATAATTAATCTGTCAATGAGAAATTAATGTTTTTGTAATAACATAAAGTGCAGGTATTTTACAGTAATAGTTGAAACCTTGCACAAGATGAAATACAAAGTAGTGGGTAGTGTTGCGTCTATATAGCTGAATGATAGCCATTCTACGAACACAAAATCAACTATACTATGTGCTATCGGCAAATATGAAGACATATGCATCTTTTGTAAAAAAATAATTGAACAAGCTGGGGGAAGGGGAAAATCAATGAAGTAAACAGTGCATTCGTACAGTGTTGGGCGATTTGGCACCAGGGAAAGTGGCACCACGGATAACTGGCACCACGGCAACTGGCCCCTAGGACAACTCGCACAAAATTGGAGGAGCTAACAATAAGGAAACAACGGCCAAAACTTCAGGTCCATCTTTGTCCCTACTTTAATTTACTTAACCGCTTGGGAAATGTTGTGAAAATGCTCTTACCCACAGAAGAGCGTCATCTACTTAAGTACTACAAACATCAAATGTTGTGACCCCATACTGTTGGTAAGAGCCTTTTTATATATGTATGTTCCACAACATTTTCCGAAGAGGTTAAGTGGATGAATGTAGAAACAAAGATGGACCTCAAAGTATTAGCCGATGTTTCAATTTTGTTAGCTCGTCCCATTTTGTGCCAGTTGTTCAAGGTGCCAGTTGCCCTAGTTCTAGTTGTCCGTGGTGCCACTTTCCCTGTGCCAAATCGCCGGACACGCATTCGTATATGCACTTATATGTATACATAAATTAACTTAAATGTACTCAATTAGAAGAAAAATTAAGGATTGATCACTTAATTCAGTTCTGATTAGTTGCGACACTGCAAGGAGTACTGAAAATTGAAATGGAGATCCGACATCAGCCTAATTAAATTGGAAATACTGCAAAGAATCACAACATTCGGTCTTTTATGTGGCAGCCGATTTCATTTTAGTGATAAAATACACTATTGAAGTTGGTATGCATCACAAGTGTATCCAGTAATGTAAATTGTCACGTCCGTAAGACTTCCTAATAATGAGTGTAATAAGACGGTCAATATTGGTTATGAAACTTAATAATGGAAAATGTGATGAAATTATAAATATAATATGACCTTTTGTTACATAATTACCTGAATGTAGGGTAGTTTGTGTCAGTAGTACAATCATAACTCATGCTTAGTTTTATAAGCAAATCTTTTTTTATATACAAATAATTTTGTTGTCCATTTTTCTTGCCCTCATAGCAATGTATTAAGGAATCTATTATCGAGGACTAAAGCAGACAAGATATTTTGCATATAAAGTTATGTTCACTGTATAATTGGTACCATGTACGAAGAAGTGTTTATTAATATTATGAAATGCAGGAATTTTTTACATTTATTTTATTTTATCTGAAGGATTCTTCCACTGTAAAATAACAAAATTACCTTTGCTTATAGTGTTTTGTATTCTTACATATCCTCAGATAGCTTGTCAATCCAAATATATGCTTTAGAGAGATTTCTCTGCAGATAATTGTGTTGAGTGACTGTGAACTCTATCAACGAAATCGAATGAGTAAATTACAGTGTTAAAAATGGTGAGATTTGAAACCGTGTATGAATTATATAATTTAATAGACGTATTAAACTTATTAGTTGGATTTAACAGCACAGACTACAGACGTATAAGAATATATTGTATATGTAAATAGTGTATATCGTATATCGTGTCCCATATTCCCCTCTGGATCTAAATCCTATGAAGACGATTTAAGTCTTACTAGAATAAAAATAGATAAGCAAATTACGAGTGCTCGGTTTGTGCACTTTAGAGTAATTAAAATATCCAGGGAGTTCATCAAACACTACTGTTCCAGTGTTCCAGTTCCAACTGTTGTACCTTCCCATTTATAATTAAAAATATTACGCATATTATTATTATAAAACGCTTGACGCTACCCATCCTTATGAAAAACCTAAAGCTACACTAAATATATACTACATCACTAATTAGTATATATATTATGTTTCTGTGGAATAAAATAAATACTATCTGAACACATAACTATCAAATACAATAAAAATGCTTTCTTTCCATATATAGAGACGCGCATGAGACTAGTTTCAAATCCCTACCCCCACAACCCCCACGCTACTTAAGGTATTTCGGGTTGGAGAGATATTCGGGGTGGGGAATACCCGATCACTCCCTTACAACTGTAGCGAGTTTTGAATCGTGTTTTATGAAACTTTGTATCAGCGTCCAACTAAATATGATTCTTTTTGCTTACAAATAATTAAATCTCATCTCTTGGGAATAACTAAAGTACTGGAATTTCTACGGAAGTTTGCACATGCTCCAATATTTGTAATTTTACTTTTTCTGAAAAATTTTCATTAAATTTTAATGGCCCTATTTGATGCAACTTTAATATTGATCAGGGGTATATTGATATTGGTGCAATCTTCAACATCAATTTATTCTAGACACTCGCATTGCAATTTATGTTTCCAAATGTAAATATGATTTTTCATTTCAAAGTATCACGGTCTTTGGGATGTAAATTGGGCTATGAATTCGATATACATACTTTTTGTGAACAAATTAGGCAACAAAGTTAAAATATTTAGGTGCAGCGCTGCAAACCAATTTATAGTTCAGCATATTATTTATGTTAATTATAATTATTAAACTTACTGTAATGATGAGAAAACTAAATTCAACAATTATTTGAAAGTTTTGGGGGCGGATATCACGATGACAGGCTTACATATAAGAAATTAGTAACAGTTAAGTTGTATAACTTGAATTCGGGTAGAAGAAAACAAAAAAATGTAAATGATCTATTTGTAATCTGACTTTTTATTCCGGTTTCTATTCTAGCTGACGGGATTCCAGTCAAAATGTTATCAAATGAAAGCATGTTAAGGATGTAAGAAATGCAAAATGTTAAAAACAAACCAACAAACCTGATGTTAAAATTGTTCACAATGATTTAATTTTGCTTTAGCACCTAAGCACAGCACAAAATTGTATCATAAAGCCAAAATTTATTTGATTTTAACGTTCAAATACCGAATTGTGAAACAAAAACTATGACTATAATCTCTATAAACTAGTATACATACAATTGTGAGAATAGTGAAATTTTATATCTAGATAACACCGTTATTTTGATAATGAAATCACATTATAATGCATGCAACTTAACATACCATGACAGGGCAAACAAGCAAAGTTGACAATTTATATACATATACTTAGGTATTTACAAAATTTATTCGTTACTATTTAACCATCTTGTAGTATTAAAGCCAATATATTTGATGCATTAGCCTGAGAATTCCTACGGAAATCTATTAGTCTCTCCAACTTATATACCTTAAGTAACGAGTTTATACGTAATATTTATACAACCGCTTGAACTAGTATTCAATAATAATAATTTTCATCATGTTTGGCTCAAGTAAATACAGCAGTGACGAGTCTGACGCGTTAAGTTGACTATTGAGTAATTGTATTCAGCATCTTGAGCAATGCCTATGAATAAGATTTATTTTAGAAATTGGCAAATTGCAAAAAATTGGAAGTGGATGGGACAAGGAGGTGACTTTGTAGATGAAACGTACAAATCAAACCAACATGTCCTCTTATTTCGATAGCTTGTGGTGTAGAATTACTTTAACCGGACGGATTAAAATTTTTCTTAAGCTACCAAGCTTAATAATTCAGAAGAAACTTTCAAACATCTTTACAACCAATTAACAAAATATGATTAATTTTAGTATTGCTGAGTATTACTAAACAATCTACAATCTTTGTCTTTATTCATCGCACATTGGTATTTTGCTAAGTAAATATTTGTGTAACAAATGTTTAAGGCAATGAAACATTCTGGTGATCAAACTTGTCATGACCGTTGGTTGGGAGTCGTTATTGTGCCAAGTTTTCATTGAGTAAGGGACAAGGGAATATATAAAGTTGACCAACTGAATGCTCCAACTTTGAACTACAACATTTTCATACGATGTTTTAAATAGAAACTACATTAGGATTATTTGTGTACAGGTAATTATACACATATCATTTCCATTAGTATGATTCAACTCACAAGATTTCAACAAATCGCTCAATACTTTATAATTAGGTAAAACGTACAAATTGACTGATCACTTTTGGACATTTCCTCTCAATATAGAAAACACTTGACCCAATAATTGTAATGTATTGAATGACTTAAAAAGAGTAGTACACAAAATGCAGAATTATTTATCAATAATAACGGAATACTATAATGATTTACATATAATAGCCGATATGCCGTAATTACTTTATTAAAGCGCCGGCCTCAGGTAGCGCGCGGGTTTCCAATAGTACTTTGGTGAATAGGGAGAAACACATTTAACAGAGCTTTATCTGGACAGCAATTTGTAACGTATTATTACTGTTATTGATTATCGATCTCTATATATGCACGCTTGACTCCAAGAGTGTAGAGATCCACTCGTAAATTAGGCGCCCGCGCCTTAATAGCGTAAATACGGTACATTAAAGCAGGTAGGTGCAACTCTTAAGACATTACGAATTTTGGGTAAGGACTTCCAATATCAGTAGGAAACGATATTTATTTTGTTTTCTTATATTAATTTGCAGACATATTTCACAGTTTTCTAGATTTCCAAAAGAAGACAAAGTTAGGTTACATCGGTAAATCACCTGAGATCTAGCTTTGAAAGCTAGCTGAAGAATTGTTCGGTGGCTCGCTCTATATCCCAGTCATGGGTCGACAGCGTGGCGCGCGCGGCACTCTCATCGATACCCATATCTTGAAGGCGACGAACTCGAGTCTCATATTCCGCATTTCGCTTTGGACCTGCATTATTAATTGGATTATCAGACTAACTAAATAACAATTGATATCCGCCGAAATTGAAACTATTGCTAAGATCACCAGTTGGGGATAATTTTCAAATTCAGACCACACTCAGAAAATCCTCCCATTGATGAATAGTTTTTGCGATTAACCAATAGCATAGCCATAGATTCCCCCCACGAAAATGGGATCACGGCATGCATTCCGGGGACGACGGCATGCATTCCGGGGACGACGGCATGCATTCCGGGGACGACGGAATGGGACATGTAACTAATAGTTCCATATCCCCGGTATCCCATTCCGTCGTTCCCGGAATGCATGCAGTGGTCACATATTCATCGAGAAATCTATAGCTACATCTTATTGGTTAATCGCAAAAACTTTCCACCAATGGGAGGACTTTATGAGTGTGGTCTGAATTTGAAAATTATCCCTAACTGGTGATCTTAGCAATACCTACAAGAGATACAGACAATTTTATTCTGAGTTTTGTTAGGAGGAAGCTACCACATATACAGTACAAACTTCCTCATTATATTCTCCCATTCTCACATAATATTATTCGAACAAATCTGAAGGAAATACAAAATTCCAAATTATTATATTTCCATTTTCAAAATACATAGATTTTGCACATCTATGTTCGTTTTGTATATTATTATTTGGGAAACTAAACAATACATGTACAAAATAGTATATTAAAAGTAAATTGGACTGTTAATTTTCTGGTCGGCCAACTTTAACTTTTCTTGAGATAATTCTCTCAACTTTTTACCCAACACGACAAATCCCAGTGGACCACTTTACTTATAAATAATCCGGCTATGTCACAATCTTACTTATTCATTCAGAGAATAAGTAATTTACTTGTAAAACCTTTGTAACCCAAGCAAATATTAGATATCGACTATCGATTTTCTGCAGAACCGGCTTTACATGTAAATTCCCTACTCCAAGTTCTAAATGATTTGAGATCCTGGTCAAGGACTGGTCAACTTGACTACTCATGGTCTAATAGTTAGTTGGCCAAATATTGAAGGTTTATAATAATAATTTGTACTCAAATAACAAGGTTGATCTGTTAATTGAGTTTTATTTTCATGGATTGAATCCAATAGTCTGTCTATCTTCGCACTACGTGGTGTTACAAAAGAGGGGATCTTGTCACCTGGACCTGGAATTGGGAAATTAAGTGAGATTCGTGTGTTGACCAATTACTTGGCCAAGTAGTCTGCAAATGAATTAACTAGATTTATTTTGTTAGTTTGGTTAAAGTTTGAGCACAGGCTCGGTTGGTATAAGAAGATTAAAAAGTCCTTTTACCTCCAGCGTATATCGCTGTCCAATGTTGAGCAGTGGCATGAAATATCAGTGGTGACTCCTTAAACTGACGAGCCACGACAGCATCTTGTGGGTCGTCAGGCTCCGCAGCAGCTAAAAGGGCTTGCAGGGATAAGAGAACGGTTCTCAAAGTCATAGCAGCGGCCCTGGAACAGAGCCATAATTATTAGTCTTTGCCTGACACTTCATCAACTGTTAACTTAAATGATATGAAGGACTAACCATTGATCCTTTAATATATCCAAACAAATGGCACCAGTAACTGAAGATATATTAGGGTGCCAGATTTTAGTTAAGAATCGCACCTATCACAAAATAATATTTCCGCAGTAAGAAAGAGAATTGACAATATAATATCCGTGAGATACTGAGTATTAAATAAACACCTTTGGAGGGTTAAAGGGATAAGTTTCTGGGACAATTATTTCCAGAACAAAATTTCCGCCTTCATAAGGAGTGTCCGGCGGACCAGCAATTTCACCTCTGAGTTCAGTCCAGCTATCATTAACCAAATCGATTCGAATCGCACATCTAGAGATCTATTAAGCAAATTGACAATTATTAGCACCTTACACTATCTGGATTTCTATCTCTTTACAGCAGTGTTCAATTTCAACCGGTTTTTTTGCAATTTGGCTAAAATGAAATAAAGTCACAACCTTGAAATTAGGAATAATTCTATTAAACCTTATGGAATGTATTACATATAACAATGATAGCCATGTATTGTGAATACAACAGCCTATGTTAAATAATTTACATTTTCAGCCAAAAAGAACACAGGTGAAGGAGAAATTAAATATATTGATTGTGCAATCAAAGTTAGGAAAATTAGGAACGGATATGGTTGGATCTTTCTTTGAAATGGTATTTGAGGTGAGGAATATTTGCGAGAAAATAAATCATATTATATATGTAATGGGATTTACAAATTGAAGGAAAATATTTGATTACCTCTTCACTTTTCACAACTTCCTTGAATTCACGTTTGATGCGTTGAGTAGCAATATTAGCCATTCTCGAATTGATAATTAATTAAGTGCACTGAGAGAAGATAATGCAAGATAATATTTCATGAGGTGGGTAGGTAGCTGGAATAGGAATATAGAATTGGAATCCACCAGCTAATTGTGAGCAAATTTTAATTATTGCTGTTTCGATTTCAGTCGTGTGGTGAGTTAATTTGTACTCCTTCCGTCAATGGAGTAGACAACTAAATCAATTAAAGGATTCGCGTTTGGACAGACCGAAAGTTCTAACAGCCAGCCTGTAGTTACTTAGTTAATGTGAACATCACCAAAATGAAATATTAGCCAGTCTCTGAGCCAGTATTTTGAATAGCTGCATGAACTGTAGTCTATTTACCTATAGTTATTAGTAATTGTGTCTATTCTGTCCTGTCTATGTCTGACTATCTCGTCTCTGTTATCTACGGCATTATAGGTAGTTACATTTACATTGCATCAATGCCCTTTACCTAACCTGCTGTTCCTAATGGGAATCCTAAATAGACTTGTACCTGGAAATTGGGAAGAAAACAAAACATAAATACCCGCCGCAACAGCAACCACCCAATCTTCATCTTCCTTCCAGATGACAAGGCCATCTCAGTCTCATCTGCCTTAAAATTCCCAACTTGCACAACGCAATTCCCAACTTTCTTGCCATTTCACATTCAAAGCGCCTTTTAACTTTTAACTAACGAAATAATATTCTCGCCATGTAAGACACAGTGATTGATCTGTGCATATAACTCTTACGAACAACGGAAATTATATTTTGTAACATCTTTCAGGAAGGTAAAGTGCGTGTCATGTCGGATAGTTGCTCCGAATAAACTTGCAAAGAAATAAGGATTTCTACCTATTCTAATAACGCTGACTTAAGGCTGCCTCGATAATAAGAAACTTAGGTTAAATCTTAGGTTATCTGTATGGTCGACTAGCTCTGTGGTTGCTGTGAAACTAAACCGAGCCTGTGACATTCTTATGGAGGACTTTTGGTAGGACTTTTGGAAGGGCTTTTGGAAGGGCTTTTGGGAGGGCTTTTGGTAGGACTTTTGGAAGGGCTTTTGGAAGGGCTTTTGGGAGGGCTTTTGGAAGGGCTTTTGGAAGGGCTTTTGGGAGGGCTTTTGGGAGGACTTTTGGAAGGGCTTTTGGAAGGGCTTTTGGGAGGGCTTTTGGGAGGACTTTTGGTAGGACTTATTATTTCATTGTCATTGGTTCGTGGAAATGGATTTCGATCTGGATTTGGATTTGAGATCCAGATCGAAGATCGATTTTTCGTAGGTCGACTTGTTTGTGAAAATGGATCTGGATTTGGATTTGAGATCCAGATCGAGGATCGATTTGTCGGAGGTCGACTAGTTTCAGGGAACAAAAAAGGGCCTTTTTTGCCTTTTACCTTTTTCGCTTTATTGTAAAAAAGGTAGGAGTAGAAATTTTAAAAAAGGAGTTCTTTTTTGCTTTTTTGCATTTTTACGCACAAAATTTCACTGTATTGGGGCACGCTGATACCTATTTAGCTGTATGAAAAAGCAAAATGGTAAAAAAGCAAAAAAGGGCTGCTTTTATTAAAAAGGAGTCCGTTTTTGCTTTTTGTTGAAAAAGGAGTTGCTTTTTTGTTCCCTGACTAGTTTGTGAAAATGGATCTGGATTTGGGATCCAGATCGAGGATCTATTTATCAGAAGCGGGCCTGCAATATCTGTTTTGGGCGCCCGGGCGCTTTTTTGGCGGATCTAAAAATAAATTTGGAATCTAAAAGTAAGATGATTTTCGCGGATCTAATCCACAATGTGAAAAAAACTCGAAATTTTTTTTGGGCGCCCTGGGCTCTAAAATTTAATCTTTTTCGGTGCCAAGGCGCCCAAATTTAATTCTTTGGAGGCCAGGGCGCCCAAATTTAATTTTTAGAAAGCCAGGGCACCCAAATTTAATTATTTTAGAGGTTGGGGCGCATAAATTTAATTTTTAGGAAACCAGGGGGCCCAAATTTAATTTTTTGGAAGTCAGGGCGCCAAAATTTTATTTTTAGTAAACCAGGGTGCCTAAATTTAATTTTTAGTAAACCAGGGCGCCCAAATTTAATTTTTAGTAAACCAGGGCGACTTTGACTGACCCTGGCGTACTTTAACTGACTGGGCTAACTTTGACTGACTTTGGTTGACATTGGTTAATTTTGGTTGACTTTGGCTGACTTTGACTGACTTTGGCTAAATTGATTTTGGCCAGTTTGGCTGACTTCGACTAACTTTGGCATCGCTGGATTGGGCAACCTTTGACGACTATACACAACTTGTACAAAGCAACTATGGTGAGTGGTCTTGGACACTAAAGACTGAAGATCAGAATGGAAATGGAGTACCTGCACTTGTCCTGTATCTTAAAGAATTACTATTTACGTAAGCATGTTATGGTCGGACATGTTCACATCAACGGCAGAATTGAGAGGCCGACTACATTGCATTAAAAGAAATTCATCCAGTGGAAGACCAAATTTGTCTAAACTGGCTTTAGCGAAAAGACTGAAATTACTTATTGGAATTCTAAATTTAAATTTTGACGATCGATATAAATAGGTTTTGTTAATACAATACATACAAATATGTCCAAATTGTGTGATGAATATAGCGCATAGATGCAATAACAATTTTCATAATACTGCCATTTCATCAATTTGACTGGAAACAGCTAAGTAGGGTAGTCTAATTTTTTGACTTGAATACAGTAAATCAGCCGGTACAAACGGGTAACTGATGATTTTTTCATAGATATCAGACTTTAATTAATTTATACCCTTCATACATTAAGTGCATTAGTATTATGTATTAGTGCCACACGTACGACTGCGACTTCTCCAGCTCCATGTTAAAGCAGTACAATGGATTCATTCAACCGTTACTAATTCAAATACCTACAATAGAATTGACGCCATTTTTATTCCGTTCTATTGTCTGGATCGGTTTGGGAATTCTTCACGGCTCACGGCTGCTAATTCAAAGATAATAGAAAGGAATAAAAATGGTGTCAATTCTATTGTATTCGAATTAGTAATGGTTGAGTGAATCCATTATCGTGATTTTTCATGGAGCTGGAGAAGTCTTGTGCATGGTATTACATTACACCCAGTACCTATGAAAAATTCAAATGATTATTTGTGTTTTCTTTCTATTTGTCCTAGAATGTCGTATTAGGTCAATTATTTAAAAAAAATCAGAATCTTCCGCATTTCAAAAGCAACCTGAAATTTTGAATTTTGTAGTACTAAACTAAGGGAGGTTTATTAACATTTAGGATAGGAAATGTCCATGTATTACCAATGGAAGATGCATTGAGTGAAGGGTAAACGAAATAAATCCATCTGTTATTATGAGAATTGGGTCACTTTTTTTCAAACTACGGAGCTGATAAGATGGGAACTGCTTCGAAGAAAACTTTCAGAGGCATTTATGCACCAGAAGTTACTTGAAGAGAAAACATTTCGTTCTGAATTGACATTGATATAGTCATTCGTAAGCTACATAGTTAGTAGTTTGCAATTTTTCTATATTGCTTCGGTTAGAATTTTACATTTAAATATTATGTGGACGCGAATGCAAGTTAAAATTTTCATAGATTTCCCAAATCCCCAGCTGAAAACTACATGCAGATTTATCCCCAAATGCAGAGGTAAAACGTTTTTATTTTCCTTGATTTATTACTGTTTGTTCAGCAAGTAAAAATTATGGAATATAATTT
Organism: Tomocerus maximus; assembly: GCA_019776445.1. NCBI lineage: Eukaryota > Metazoa > Arthropoda > Collembola > Entomobryomorpha > Tomoceridae > Tomocerus > Tomocerus maximus. The sequence continues at coordinate 80,266 of JABASH010000030.1, forward strand.
ATAATATCCAGTAGTATGGTTA
>JABASH010000031.1:0-77854 GCA_019776445.1 Tomocerus maximus
TCGATCGGATTCCTTCACTTGTGATTATTCACTCCATCTCACTCACAATGATTACTACCTCGGCAGAACATCTATTACCTACCTATACGAGGTTGATCCCAATACAAAGACTATGTACCACTCCATGTATCGTGTAATTCATTGAGTAAAAAAGAAACAAGAGCCATTACACAGGAAATACAAGGTAATCACGAAAGTAACTTATATTACATTAAATTACGTCACATGTAAGGCTGGAGCACAATGGAATCACATCAACTGAAGCCAATTCAGTATCAATACACCATAATATACTTGGCTATTCCTCCTACGTAACAAAACCTAAGAGATAGAGTCTGCATCCCCTAGAGAAATGACCGGAGCGAAAATAAGGTTTTAATTCGGAAAACAAACACAGCAGACACAGACAATCCTCTTCTTTGTGTCTATCTCCTGTATTTTCTATTACAACATTGTATCAGATTTGATGGAGCTACAAAACACAACAGTTTTCATTGTAAGTCCACTGGCAATCCTTATATGTACATCAAGTCCAGTGGGATCGACAAACACAGAGGCTGAGTGTATTGTGACCAGAGAGGAGGTTGAAAAACTCGGAGAAAAAGCTGTTTGACGAAGAAATGCAATGCAAGTTGAGTAGCTTGAGTGTAACATTTCGAGTCGAGATTACGATTACATGAACTTTCTTGTTTTCCTCTGGTTTATATAAGTATAGCTAAGTATGTACTTATATCTGTAATGCAATTCAACATCTCTGTCTATAAGTGAGTCTTTTACTGGAGCGTGTGGTAGTAGCCCTAGATTCAAAAGATGTCTGAACTAAAAACTTGTATTTTCGTCAGTTCACTCAGTTTGTTGTAAAATAACGCTGGGAGCAGAGATTTGAGTTGAGTTGAGCTTCTTATCGGAAGGGACGGGCAAAGGAGAGCCGAGGACGAGGACATAAAATAAAATAGGAATGCAAGAGAGATGAGCAATAACATAATATGCGTATAGTTATAGTGAAGTCAAGCAAGGGCCATTTGGTCCATTTTGATTCAGAATGGATACGGACGGATGCTCTTCTCTTGGACCATCACATCTCATCAAATCATCCCCCATGTTTTCTAATTCGCTTTAATATCACAGAGAATCTTCCTATCATAGCCATACAGCACAAGTGGATGGATGTGAGCCAGCGCAATGCTTTGGGAATGAATGGCGCTCTCTGAATGACTCCTCCATTATATCATACATACAACTATTGTGTGCTATCTTCAGAAAACTATAAAGCATTAGTATTACCATACTTGCATTATGGTAAGTACCTTTTATATCTAAATATAGTTCTGTGATACTCATCTGTAAAAGCGCATCGGCCTATATATCCTATATACCTATATGTATAGGTATAGGATATAATATATCCTTTGTACTTAGTAAAAGTAGATTTGCTCTGCAATTCATATAAGTGAAGCTAATATTTCATATTCTCTGTGTATTTACAGATGCACACACAAAGTCAAGTGAACTAAACACTTTTCACCGAGAGGAGAACCAGCGCTTCGGAACGTAATAATAATAGAAAAGCTAATGTAATGTTTCCTCCTCGAAAATATTCCAATGAATCAAATGGAGATCCATCCATCCATCTAGCCAGTCATCCATCTCTTCTAGGACCAGTGCATCCTAGTGCAACGAAACGCATAGAGTCGCATCACATCAATCCGAAAGTGGCCATAGGCATGGGTGCAATGTAATCTGACTTATATTTGTGAGTTGTGTTAAAGGTACTTAGGCAAAGCACTTGTGCTCTAGTCGGTTACACCTAAATACAACGCACTAAATACAGACAATCTGTATAAAACTAAAACTAACCCACGGCCAAGCTAAACCTAGACTTTATACTCCTACTACATAATCGTAGATATTTCTAATCGTTAGTATAGCTCTTGTATTTCATTCCAATCCAACTCGGATAATGTAATGTGCATGGTGGTAAATCTACACTTTGGGATCCCTCTGAAATTTCATTTCTACTGATTAGATTCGGGCTGGAGGGGATCTCACTCAACTCAGCTCTGCACACTGTACCCACCACTCTCATCTGATCATCATATCCAATCCAACTTATACTTACTCATTCCCTATACATGTATTAGTTCAACTCATGTACATATAAAATGTATTTAGTGTGGACTAACTGAATCGTTTTCTGCTATAGAAATGCTCCTTCCCTGCAAAATAAATCCCTCTTCCTGCATCATTAACTTGTGAATGTTTTCCAACGAACTCGAAGCAAAAATTAAGAAAAAAATTTCTCCTGCTCAGCCAAGTCACTCATCTCATCTAGCTCCATTGTGATGATTAGTTCAGTGCGTCCACTCTCTGATCTAATGTGATCATGAACATTAGATATCCCATCCAATCCATTCTCTCATTACTTCACTTCACAATTAAATAAAACCTCGAGCCATTCCACTCCATTTTCCTCTCGTCTAAATTTCACTAAATTAACAGGTATATGAGCAACTCGACAAATTAAAACAAAACACGTCAATTCATCTATTCAACGAGTGAGCGGGATGTGCCTAAAGATACACGATATCAAAAACACCTGTAAAAATATGCTAATATCCTAGTAGATATGATTTCATATAGGTATTCTTAATAATAGTGGTTTATACTGGTTAAAACAATGTAGGTTTACATATTGAGTATTATGTAGCTATGATTGACTTGACATCAGCCAATCAGCGGTGAAACTATTCACATCAACTTCTACTAACAACAACATTCACTTTGTAGTTTTTGATACATACATACTATACTTAGTAGGATATTAGCAAAAGCTTTTTGAATATTAGTATGGAAGTAGGTACATACTTACTCCCTTCAAATTTAGCTAATGATCCTATCTTTCTAATGCTAATGACTATGTATACGAATACAAATTCTTTATAACTATGCATACGCATGCTAATCCATTTTGCTCTTTTCATTCCACAGATTTCTAATATTTTATACACCCTGTGTTTATATAGAGGAGATAATTGCACATTAGTTAGACAGCTTCAACTTGACTGCCCTATCCTAAAATACATTACCTGCCAGCACTCACTTTTCGCAAAAATTAAGTTATGCCAAGAATGCATAGACACACTACTGAAAGAAAGTCAACTTTAACTAAGGTTGCACTAAGTTATTATGTTAATGCTAACATTAAGAGAGTTATAGCTTTGTTGAAGAAACTCATTCAACAAATCTCGACGGCTCCCTTTACACTCTCAACTAGACAACAAACAGCGTTCAGCATTTTAGTGAAAGACGGATCGTTCGTGAGCGTAACGTGAACGTGGTGGGCAAACCAGACACTATAAAATAAACCAGGACCAACAGAGACTCCACTAGACGAGACGGAGAGTGGAGATAAAGTGTTCCAAATTGAACAGTTGTAAACTTTGAGTGAAAACATTTAATGAAATGAGCTCAGCAGCCGCTTGGAACAAATATAAGTTTGATTGCTCATCATGAAAGCAATAAAGATAAAGGTTGTTAGTTAGCTTGCTGTTCCGTACATCTAATACACCTACTACTATCATCATAGCCAAACCTGCCCAGCTACCATCCACTACTTCTTCTTCTACATACTTACGATTACAAGACTAATATATCTTGTACCTAGTCTGTGTGTCATGTCAAGTCAGAATACTAAACTGGACTCCTTCCTTCCTCACGTTCCTCCATGGGAAAAGGATAAATAGTCTGATTGTGAGTGTGTACAAGAAATATTAACAAAATGTAAGATGTGATGATTGAACAGAATGAAAGCACTCACTTATTTCTATGTAATGTACCTATATAAGACTATCACACATTAACATCACTTCTCATGTAATACTCTTTTATTTCCTTTATATAATATAACCCTACTTATACGTACACTCCGCCAATAAACGAACTTTATCACGAACCAAATAAAGAAACACCAGTCAGCACACCGAAAGAAATGAAGTTAAACTAAAATTAAACTCACCCACTGATTGGAGTTGAGTGCCTTCCCTATAGTTTTAAACAATATTTACTAGCATACCTAAGTTAAGTTGTTATCTATACAAAAACTCTACTTTTGCTCCAGCCGAAATTGTAAGAGTGAGCACGGCTATCAGAAAACAACAGTAAGCCGAAAACTTAGCAAATTGAACTGGCAATTAGAGTCACCTTATAGAAAAAGGTTTAAATTCGATCGCAGACACACACATAAGGCATAAAGGTAACATGCCTTGGAGTAATCCTAAGAAAGAACATAGATGATGGCTAATCGCAAGTAAGCTAAGATAGAACGAACGAGAGACCCTTCTTGATAATGAAGGATGATCATGAAATAGCGTGCAAGCAGGTATCCAGTTCCCTTGCATGATGTGGCCAATGATCATATCCCCGTGGGGTGTCATTTCAGAAATGGCCAGTGTGCAGGGCAGGCCGCAACAATGTAATCATAGGTCACGCTATCTGACCCCCTACTTGTGGTCCAAATGTTATTCTTTTTCGGATTATCGGTTATTTTCGAAATGCATCACTTCACTCTATTACATTAAATTACCTTACACATTCAACTGCATTGCACTACCCAGGCTTTCTATGCACTTACAAGGTGTACGTTATTACGCTCCCTTCCTTCCTTTATTGTTGTGACCCTCCCTCACCTTTATTTATCCTTTAGAGCATTTTTAATATATGAAATTGTGTGTGCACTCCCTATACACTACCACCCTTTTACCTAATACAGTGTCTGCCTACCTAATTCAAAACATACACTCAGAACTATTGCTCCATTCTTTAATTCGAATTAAGGACCATATGGCCAACATGAACTGCAATGTAATGTAGAGCAATTCCTTACACCATTCTACGTAATAACCAACCAATTGTATGTGTGTAAACCTCACTCACTCGTGTAAGAATAATATAAGCTATCCTTTAGTATTCCTAATAGTAAGTAAGTTGTATTGTTAAGCCTCGTCACTGGTTTTCCATCACCTCTCATTGAATTTCCTAACCTTTTCCATCCTTTTAGTCACATATGGACATTTAATACGAGCTTGGTACTTACTACTACACACTTGATCCTCTAATCTAAACTCTCGTAGCTACGTTTGTAATCCAATACCCACTATTATAATCTACTATTTCCACCTCCTCACTACTTATTTAGATTATAATAGCAACAGCATGGCTAGTATATCACCATACTCTCAAAAATAGTATACAGGTAGAGCAAATCCAACCCCTTTGCATGTCACATTTATTGTTTTGAGCGCAGTTTAGACGAAAAAGTGCAAATTCGACAAAAATGCACACAGTTTATCATTACAACTCACAATCAACTATTGTTGATTATGGTTTGAGCTAATGAATGAAGCACGAGGCAATGCTATCTCTTATAATGAAATCATGCAATATCAATGTCCCTTGTAATTTGATGTTGCTAAGTACGTTCCAGGTCTAGTACTACCAATCCAATGCTCAGATAAATAAATAATACTCCAGTACTACATTACTTATGTCTGCACTTGTGTAGATATACATTCACACGATACCATTATACTATTATAAACATCCTGAATTAAATTAGCAGTTAGCAGCTATGCACACACGAATGCTACATGTTGTGGTTTTAGTCTCTTCCTAGTATTAACTTTTTTCTCATTCTTTAATACCATATATTTATGTGCGTATCATTTTACACAGTCTAGAATACAATTCACACTTGCTATGTAATCCTTGGTAAGTATTTATCCTGAATAATAAAATGCACCACTGTGTGACTACACGCATGGTGTTTTTTTAAAAGTGAATGAGTTTGGTGTTAATGATATTGCTTGTAAAAAGACAGAGAAAAGTGACTTACCACATCGGGGGTACTAGCGCCATCGGTATGGGAGGCGGAGTCGAGAGAACGTGAGGCATCACCATTGCCAGTATGTCCCAACTCTGACGGAGGTTTCGTCCCATCCCGTTCATCTATCACTAAGTCGATGGGCATTTTCCCTTTCAAACAACTAATGTAGCGGTGACAGAAATTGTCACACAGTTCATGTACCTGCAATTCAAACAAGAAATGTAAAACTCAGTCAAATCCATTTATCTCTTTCTTAGCCCTTTATACATAAGTGGGTATATCCCCAAACCACAAAGGCACTTATACTGCAGTCGTCTCGTCTCAACTCTCAACTTATCAACCATGCAACTCAATGCACTCCGCCAGCACAAAATACAAAGCATCTTCCTCCAGCTGACAAGCCTTTTCGACATGACATTGACTTCGCTTGACAATTACAGACAAGCGGCAGCAATTTCAACTTGTCATCTCATAGAAACCATAACACAGGCATTTTGCCCGCATTCACTTACACTACATTCTACTGACATACATATACTCACATGACATGTATCCACAAGATACTCATTAATTCTTTTATGCTACATGTCACATTACCACACTAAACATTAATCCCTAAAATCACCTTACCTTACATCAATGGCCTATTTTATTACTTTATTTATTATCTCAAACTGTTCCGCACCGTAAAGTGTCATTATCACTAAATACACGCCAATTTGCATTTATTAACCCAAATGGATTACTCTAGATTATAGTAATTAGATTTTTATCATATATCAGCCTACATAAGTAAAAATATTATTATAAATAGCATTAGTACAGATAATATATATTGTAATAGTAATTCTTGACATGATTCACACCCCATTACACACTCTTAACTACCTAGCTAACCATTTAAGTATAACCCAAAGGGAAACAAACTTAATTTCCAGGCATAGAATGCACACTGTTTGTTTTGGTGTTTTGGAGCCAACGTGATAATTTCCTTTACAAACAACTCAATTCGATTTAAACACTTTGTTAGACAAACGATCACTTTTACAATAACAAACGAGACATTGTGCACACTGGGCTAACAAAGGCTTAGCTGGTCGTTAACTTTTATAATATTATTTTATACCATTCATTAGTTTAGTCTTCGCACATGAGATATAGATACAATGTGAAAGTAATTTCATTTTCTGCGTCAAGTAGTCACAAAGAGGATAATAATGGAGACAGATTGGTTGATTGCAGATTCAGATGATTGGTTTCGTGTGCATGTATTTTCACCCTATTCTATAGGATGGGAATCTAATGCTTAGATGTGACATTGAATATTCGGTACAAAAAGTATTCATATAGCAGTTCTTTTCATTCCTCCATAAATAGTTGTGCCTATAGAAGAGAGTCATATCTGCATAAATAGTTTACAGAGAGGAAAGGGAATTCATTGAATTGATACTATAGATAGAGACGCTTTAATCCAATCCTTTGCTTTTCACAAGAGATTAGAGCAGCAGAGCGAAATAAAGAGTGACACCTTGGACAGGGTCGTTTTGCATTGCAGGCGGTCGTGCTCTCCGATTTTACACTTTGAATTGAGTCCCAGTCGAATCATAGTTACATTGAGTAGTATTTACAGTATAAAAACAACTGCTTTCAACTTTTCACGATTCAATTCAATGCTCTCAATAATTTCAGAGAAGAGGGTGCTGATGCGGATGCTAAACCACTTTATTCCACACTGTATAGTGCCACAGTCAATGCAAACACAAAATCCTCTCTTCTATTTGCTACAAACTTAGTTCGGTTCGTATACATACAGCATTAACTATATAATCTAAACTTTTCAGTGAGACGGTAAATAGAGTAGCTCACCAGTAACCACAATTGAAAAATATTTTATTTCACGACACAAGCTGCTAATCGTCTTGTGCAAGTGCTTTTGCGGCATTTTACAATGGATTTTAATCTGTATAACATAAAAATACCCCTTTTACCCATCATGCATACAGAATCTAGACTTTACACAGTCCAATTCACTTTTATTTCACACAGAAGGATGTCAATTGCAGTGGAATGAATAGAGATATAGACTGCGTCAGTACTTAATAACCGGACTGAACATACATCCGATGACTAAGCGAAATCTTTAATCTCCCTGTGAAATATTTACCTGCCTTTTTCTACATAATCGTGAACACTGAGCACCATCATCATCATTATCACACCACATAGTAATAACAACCCGACCAAATGCTAGTAACTTTTTTATATACAGAAATAATCATCTCTATTATGATTCATCTTCCTCGCCAACACTTTTCAGTACTGTCACTTTGTTAGCTAATAATATCGATGTAATACAAATTCCTTAGATTAACTGACCTATAAGAAGTGTAATGGTAATTACTATTGCAGTGATATAGTTGACATGAGTTCTATGATGGCCACACCACAGAAAGGTATTTAAATAAAGTGGGCGAGTAAAAGAAGACACGGAGGTTGGACCAAGTAAGCCAAACGTGAAGCCAATGCAACAAAACTAACAATAATGTCAGTAAAGTCGCACTCAACTCCACTATACTCCACTTAGGGACTTACTCCTAAAGAAATACATGAACGGAGCAGTGAAAAAGAAGATAATAGAAATCTGAGAGTTGTCGATTCCTCCAGCTCGTGTTTTATTACAGCCTAATGTCTTTCACAATGTTTATCTATTATGAGGCTGGGGCGTATCCATGACATGGCCAGAGAAAAGAAACCAAAGTTACTACGGGAATTGCATGGAACAAAAGAGACATTTCTCTCTTCTCGTTTCACATCAGAAATACTATCCTACACAAGACTATCTCCTACTCTTACATAATACTAATACCACATTAGTGTCTATGTTATACTACAAAATGCTAGCATATACAACCAGATATCTGTATTACTTTATTTCATACAAGGATAATAGAAATATAGAGTCAGGACATATCAGATGACTTTACATTGTGTAACATTGCATTAGACTATATTCTAATGCATTAAATAAAGTTAATTCGGGATGTATATACATTGTAATGGCAAAGAAGAAAAGAGCAATCCTATTCATTCAATCCTTACTCAATTCACAACTAACACATCACCCAAACTTCAGAAACAGGCAGTACACTACATAACTCCGCTCTACTACTACTGGCTCTACTCAAATGACTGAATTCTTCAAAAGATGCATAGACTCAGTTAGACCAACCCATCTAATATTATCTAGCTCTTAGCCATTTTATCCAAGTTTCCCTACTCGTGCATGAACAACTGTTATTATATAGTTCAGAACGCTGACTGATTGTGTAGAGTTCAATGTAACACACACTAATATGCAAAACTATTGAAAACTAAACCAAATCAACCAGACAGACTTTTATTCCATATTCTTTGTCTACAATCAAAATAATGGTATTTAACCCTTTAGCTACATATCAATCCTTTTTATAGACACATTCCTATTGCTAACCGCTACCTCCACAAATTACATAACATATACATTCCACGTAAATAATATCCCTTTTGTGCTATATCGAATTTCCTCTATTTTAGTCTATAGACACAAGCCAATCTGCTTCTCCAGACTTCCCTATCTCCATAACAAGCTGACGATAAGCTAAACTTACAGTTTACTTGTGTACCTTAATAATAAGGTTGTACACTTTATATACAACATTATAGCATAGGAAGAAAATACATAAAAATATTATCTCCGTTCGAACGTTCTTTTCATTTTCTAACGAGCACGCAAGCAATAGAATAGAATGCAAGATGCAAGCACAGCAAATCATGCCGAGTCAACTTTACCTCTTTAGGTAACTACATTTCACATCGCATTGAACCAGCAAACCAATATTTGAATTCCAAACTATGGCAGTTACATGAGTTACCTTAAAAATTTGCCTACGGAAACTGGCCTGGTGTGGTCTGCGCTTTATAAACCAAATATATTTCGCATTCTTTGGTTTACCTCGCAATGTTTCCAATACAGAATTATTTTATAATGGCATTCCTGAATTCCTTTTCTTGACAACAACGAAATGTGACTAGACAAAATGAAACTGGGAGGAAATCAACTCAACAGTCAAGACATGTATTGAAACAAAAACACCATTTCTTACAACACAACCTGACTGTATAACGATTAATAAATAATCTATTTTCTCGAAAACAAATTAATGGCACGATATAAAAAGACTATAATATTTGGTTCAATTGTAATTTGTGAGATGTGCAAAGGGATGGGTAGTAAGACGTAGATTGATAAGAGTGCTGTGAGATTTGGGGAGGGCAGATGAATTTAGCTCAGTCAGCTCTGCATAATCAAGGTAGAAGGCAATAATTGTCACCCGTAGATGAAGGAGGTAGAGATAGGAGTAGAGCAGCTGTGTAAAATGAATGGATTGAGCTGGAGCAGAACGAGAGATGGTGGAAATCAAACCAGCATTTCTGGGCGAGTGAAATGAGAGAGTGAGTTGATCTTCTGTGCCGTGTTCTTCTTGCGGTGTCTACGGTTTCCTTGGGTTTGGTGTGAGTCAAACGAAATAGATTGTCTCCGTTAAAGGAGTTTTCCTTCACTTTCCCAGACGACAAGAGAAGAGAGGAAAGACGGGAGATTTACAACGAAAAAGGTGTCCTATCTACTTATACTGTGTATTTAGGTATAAAATAGGACAGCTGTAGCATAAGCATGGCTTGGTTGCTCCACATTGTGTAGCCATTGCATTTCGGTATGTAAGTCTAGTAAAGGAGTGAGTATACCTTTGTTAGAGCAAGACAGAAATACTCAGGTCTCTGGCATCTTTAAGTATTAGAAGAGATGTTGGATTGGTTTGGTTTGTGTACTTAAGTTGGCTTCCTATAGAATGTGATGGAATGAAGGGAGTCTTGTAGTTTTGCCTTGAGTTGAGTTGAGATAGAGGTTGACTGGGTTGGGTTTGGATTGAATCTGTCTCTCGTTTGAGTTGAGTGTGGTAAAGAAAGGCAAAAGGGAAGGCAGGAGCTCGTGGCAGTTATTACCTATCCTGTGTGGCCCGTGATTAATAGTTTTAATCAAGATCTGCTCGCTATTTCCGCCTGCTGGCTTTTCTCTCTCTCTTTCTCCTCACAAATCCGATGGCATTTCGGTTATGTTAGCTTTTCCCGTCCCTACCCAAGCCTTCGCTTACTTCCTTTGCTTTCCTTTTACTTTCCAAATAACAGTGCAATGAAATGCACCAGACTTAGTTTACTTTCCTTCACTTTAGTTTAGTAACTATGACCAAAAAGAGTCTGTGGCTCCAGCCAAAGCGATGCAATGGGAGCTGATACTACAGCCTCGTCCTACAGAGTATCACTCTCATTTATTTCACAGGCAAAAAGGGATTAAACCAAGATTTGCTCTATGAGGGCTTCGGACTTGGAATTACCCTCATACTATTTACCACGTCCTTTTCCAGATGGGACCCATATGTGTTCTTCAAAGTCCCAAGGATTACACTCACCCCATTATACAATGTTCAGCACATACATTCCCTATCCGTCCTCCTATACATACCTTCCTACTACTACAGATAACCGTATACTCTACATGTTATTGCATACCGGTACATTACTTAACAGTTTATTCTAGTGCCTTCGAGCTTTACTGTTGTGTACGCCTGTTTATACTAGATAATATGCTTTATTTTACCCTCTTGTCAAAAATTCCAACTATGTTTCCAATCCTCCCCTCAAATGGTAATAATGGAGGATTTCAATTTTAGAAGGACATTCATTTGTCTATGCAAGGGAGAATATTCAATTCGCACACGTTGTTGCTAGTATTCAATTCATTCTTTGATATTGTTGTTAAATTGCTTCCCTTCCTTGCGTACTGAAAGTAAAATTGTATCTGTTAGAAGTGCATAGCAGTAAATAATATCGTTGTGTAATGTGCAGAGACTCTTGTACTTTCACTCACCGAGTAATATGTAACTCAACTTCATCTCCCCATACTATAAAAGACATTAACCTTCATCTTACGAGTAAATTATTATTTACGAGCCTGTCGCCGGCTAATTCATGCACATCAGATTAAACTATCCATCTGTAAAGAATGATTCGTTGTATGGGAGGATATAGTAAGTAGTGCACACTGTAGAATGTAAGTAATAGGAGCAGTGAGTGAGTGAGTGGCAGTAATATCATGTGCACTACATTGCATTTGATTGCATAGCACAGGACTATTATCCCTCCTCCCTTTTGACTGGAGGTCGACTCACTCGACACTATTACACAGCCTCATATAATTTTATAGGCTCGCAAAAAAGCTATAAGATCCTTAGTAACTTCCATTAGCATTAGCCTCGCAGGAGAGAATCTTTCAGGCAGAAGCACAGGAATGTTTTCATCTCAAGTCGTCGATTAATCAGAGCTAGTAACAAGACAATGTTATATTGTGCATACACACAAACACACTTGTCCTCTATGCATATCTCTATGTCTCCATTCTTATATATCCCCCATAATTCGTAACAATCTTGCACTTATCTGTTCTTATATATTCCGGAACTACAACAACATGATCAACATACACAAAAATGGTGCAGTAAACGCTTTACCTTTTTTATATGCTTTTTACATTGTCACAGTTTTACTTATTGTTACATATATGTCATCTCAGAGTATACTACAGCATTATATGTTTTTGTAGGAGTGCAGTGTATGTAATTCGGGAACGAAGAGAGAATGACTAGAAGATCGGGAATGAATGTGAAATGAAGCGAATCCGTGAGTCGAGTGTAAGTCGAGCGACGGACAGGCACGCGGGTCTATCTAGCTCATGTATGATCTTATTCAATTCGCTCATTGTAAGTCACACTTGGTGCAAGTAAAATAAAATAGATATAACGTGGCAACTGTATCTATTATCTGCTTACTTATAAAGTATGTTTTGATATATTGTGTCTCTATATGGATATTATTCTTGTATATAGTCAGTTAAGGGATATAATTATATCTATAATAGTATTATGATCTTTATATATGAATATAAGACACTTTTTACTTTCGTTATTCTTCATAGTTCAAAGAGTTGATGTGATGCTAACTCCAGGATCTCGCCAAGTCATGGCACACCGTAAAATCGCGCATTTTGCTGCGAAATCACGAAGAAGACCTTGTTTCAAGTCCATCATAAAAGCCATTTTCTAAATTCACTTTGAATTCCGAGTCAAAAGTTGAAAACAAACGTGGTGGGTAGTCAAAAGGCAAGTACATATATTTACATACATGCTCAGCGTTACTAACAATACATAAAGTCCCATTCCAAGTCCCAACTCCCTGAACTTGTTATGCATGTATTTTCTTCTTCTCCAGCGAGATCACACACAGCAGAGAGTAAAGTGAAATACCTAGGAAGAGAGCTACTCTACATATGCGGGGAAGAGTCTGACTGCCTGCTTTGGGTTGACTTGACTTGTCTACTTGTTTTTACATATAAAGTGCTCCTTCCAAATGCAATAAATCCAATAGACGGAATCTCAAGAATGTTTCTATCTTCGTTGTAAACTCTTTCGACTTACATTTGGGATTCAACTTCAACCCTTATATAGCCTCTCGACAGCATTACATCCTATTGTCAAAAGCCCTGCTACACTCCTCTGTTATGTGGAAAAAACTCACAAGCAATAATACAAGACATTTGCATCCATTGAATTTCTGTTGAAGCGACCGACTCTCTTTATTTTTATTCATTCCATCTGTAGAGGAACGATCTATCTGTCTTGTTGCTCCGCTCCACGTATAAATGTATGTCTGCCTATCTCCTCAACTTTTTACATTTATGTTATTGTTTACACCTTCCAAGTTGTAACGAAACCTAGTCAAGTCCCTACTGCTAGTGCTCCCATTTCAATTCCATCCCATTTGATTACACTCAAGATTTCTTGTTTAAAAAAGGCCGAAATTCATAGCGATTTCTCTACATCCCTCCAAACTCCACTGACAATCAGTTGAAAGTTTACGTTACTTTGCTACGCCCTCAAGTCTTGTGTTCACGTCAATCTCAACATGAATCTTTACATGAAAATTTTCAATCTTAGCACAGTTATGTTACAACTACACTCACAATCACTCTTGTTTCCTTTAAACTAAACATACAAAATATTCCTAATAAAACTGCGTAGCTAAACTAGCTACCAAAACCTGAATACAGTATACATACACATCATAATAATGCTATAGTTTGTAGGCCCATTTATATTACACGTAGACACATTATACTAGCACACGTACGTACTTTATGCCTTTTGTTTTGTTTTGGTAGTAAAACAAAGGTGTACTTTATAGTCACACACATCACATCAAAGCGTGCCATGCCAGTTATAAAATTTGCATATATTTCTAATGCTGATCGTTTGCTAAGCTCTTGGCTTTCCTTCCAAAGCACATACAAAGCAACAAAACAAAACAGCAAGCACAAGTCAAGCCCGGAGGAGGTGAAATAATTACTGATGAATCAACTCGAAACGAACGAACAGTAAAATGGAGGACTGCTGTGTATTCACATAAATACAAGCTGAGCGTACATATATATGTAATGTACGATTAAGTATTTTGTATTATACATCATATAGAGTCATAGGTAACTACTTACGTTATAAGATATGTATTCTCAGCATTGCATTGTAATTGTAAATTGTAACTGGAAGGCAAAGGGAACTGATGTGATGCGATGTGACTGAATTGAAAGCAAACCAAAGCAAGTTGGTTCCTACCTACAAGCTATGTAATGTACAGTATTCATTCCTAAATTCTTTTCATCACATCCCCATCGTATTGTTGAGCTCAGAGGAGGTGAGCCATTGAATTCAATGGAAAACTTGAAAAGAAATGCCATAAGAATACGAAGTAGTTAAAGGGAAGGCATAGTGCACCTGTGCCTTCTCTCTTTTTCTTTTCTCCTCGACAACATTTAATCAAAAGTCGGAGAGAAGAGAACAGAAAAGAGAACTCTTCTGAAAAGACGTGCAAAAAGATTAGATTGTGGGCGACGAGCTCGAGTCTATTGCTATTGCATTGCATTACATGAATGACTTGACTGCACGTACTTACGTACGACTAACAATCAGACGGCGAAAAATTTATGAACAGATGGACGGTTCAGCGGGGGCAAAGCAAAATGTTTTGCCAATGCAATGTAATCAAAAGAGCAGAAGAATAGCTACTAGCAAAATCGTGGTCCATCTTTCCTATGCAATAATAGCGGATGAGATAGAATCAGATTCCAGAACACAAGGATCACATTGTCCTCCCTCCCAACTTTGTCCAGACCCAAATACGAATACAAATATCAACACAATAGTTATTTCATCCAAGAACTCTTTCTTACAACTAAAATAGCACATGCTAGATAGAATCATTATACATTTACACACAGCCTCACTTTTCTAGGTGGACTTGTAGTTATTTCAATTGGATTGCATTGTCGTAGAAGTGGAATCTTCGTAGTCTCCCTAGAATGCGTGTTCTGCCTATCCATCTACTATACCCAACCAACTGCCTCTTCTTCCTTTCTCTATAGTACACACTATATAGTAGGAATACAATAGAATCCTTAGTATAGAACTTGTCAGTTACCTACCGCAGTCAGTGTCACCTCGCATCAAGTTATTGCTCATTCCAGGCCCTTTTCGTGCAGCCACTACATACCAACATAAATTCCTTGGGCTGATTCTGATTGTGAGTAGCTGACTTGACTTGACTAGTTTCACTAAACTCATACCACTACCGACTTGTACATACTGCGACATACATCCTATATCTCCTACAAATACTCAGGGTTAGTTAAGCTTCTCTTTTGCCTTGGCTTTCTCTATCTTATCTAGCTATCTACCACGGCACACTATCGCTATCTACTTACCCACTCGACTAAAACGTCAAGAGTCATATTATTATTGTTAGAGATACTGCTAACACCTTGTCGCTTTTAAGGACTATTTTTATTGTCCTGCAACATTCAAGTGGAAAAAATCTCTGCCGTTTCTATCGACTACTACTGTGTAGGCTTTTCCAAAAGATCTAGATTAAACAGATGCTACTTGAGTTAACAAAACAAAATTATATCTGGATTATTACGCAAGAGATGGAAATGATAATAATTACTCTCATTTGTGTGTACCCTAACAGATTCAAACAAAATAGACTCATACTTCGAGAAATACATGGGGACACTGATTCCTATTAAACATAGTGAAAGCGATCTCATAGTATGCAACGTGGGTAAGTAGAAATGAATCTCTGTGTGTAATATAAATTCCGTAGATATTCGAATGAGACGAAACCACGGGAGAATCGTAACTCGTCACACTAACAATGCATTATTACATTACAAGATGCGATTGTCGTTTGCGGTATGGCTCCTATAGTTTTGTAGCTGGACTTGTCCTGAAAATCTCCCATTAAACATTACAAAATTACAATCCAGTAACATAACTACTAACAACCATACCCTTTAGCTTTCTATATAGCTGCATATTATTTGGTCAAGTTATCGTTAGGGTGTCTACATGTTTACACATTTATGCAGTAGAATAGGATGGATTCATTTCAAGTTTCATATCCTCGGATCCCATTGAGTATTTTGATTTTGAAGCAAAGGAAACTGAGGATAGTTTGTCTAGGAGCCAGATTACAAATACTGCAGTCAAGTCAATTGAAGTAAAGTGGGGGACCTCCTGGTCTGCTTTGGATCTCATACGATTTATCCAAGTAAGGTTGAATATAGTTCACAGCCTTGCTTTGTACACACAGGATATTATTACACATTTCCCAGAGTGTATTCCATATAAATTCATATTAAAGGTAGAACGACAGCTCTATAAAGTTTGATTTAGCAGTAGCACATATAAGTAGATTCTATTTGTCGAAGTCTACTATTATTACTACTACGGTGCGTATACTTGTGCTAAATAGACTAGGCAGTAGTGTGTACGACCCGCAACGAAGGAAACTAACGGAGCCATTCCACCGTCACCTGTATTTGACAGCAAATGTAAAGAACTGTTTTGTCCGCTGCATTGTATTGTATTTTCGTCTATATCTAAACTGCAGCTCTACTTCGGTTATTACGTAGACACTCATAGTTTAGGACTTCCTCGACGATATAGATATAATAACACGTTCCCAATCTCCAAAGTTTCCCTGTGATCTCTATTTTAAACTTTACTACTCACTTTCTTCACTATAAATCCGAATAAGGCAGCAAGCGTCGAGAAACACTCCATATATCATCTCCAATATTATGCATCTCTATTACTAAATCAAACTTTCGAATTTGCAACACTGCATCCCCTTGACAAGTGCAAACTTAACCTTGCCAAATACAGCCATAGCAAGTTCCATCAAAATCAAAACCTCTCAACTACACAATACTACTTTACCTAGTATACTTCATCCTACTCCTAGTCTACATTATATTTTTTCCTCTTTATTACATCACTATTCAATTGAGGAGAATATGACATCAATGACAGTCTGGGTAATGTCAACTTTATTTCCTACATTATTATAGAGGTATACTAATATCCACCTGTTATAGTGTGCGTAACATAAAATCCTTGCATGTGTGCATGTATGTCGTTTAAAGATAAAAATTTGTAACATACACAGATACACAGTAAATAGTACACACGTAACTAGGTAAGGATAAACCAGATATACAAGACGAGACGACAATTGCAATAAACTTAAGTAAACATATCAATAGCAAATCAACAGAAAAACTTGTACATGTACTTACCTTTTCTAATTCTAACAAGTGAAACCGTAACACTTGGATTGCTTGTACCATCTGTAATCAAATTAAACAAAGAGCCACATTAGGTAAATTATCTGGGATATAAAAATGATGTCATCATTAGAACACAATTCATTTCAATTCTCGTTCTTACTAACAACCATACATGGACGTACACAGCCCATCACATTAGTATGTGTGTACTGGTCAGTACCCATAATTATACTCAATATATTGTATACACCTATGCCATAGTATGATAAATTATAGTGAATATATCATTCGTTGCCACCCATTCATGAACCATGCATTCATCAACAGTGCAAAATTTATTACAAAATCAATTAGCAAAATTGACTGATCCATTGTAAGCACAATTAAGTTAAAGCATAGACTCCGATTGCGAAACATTGAAAGGCTCCATGAAGATATTTCATAAAAACCACTTGAAACTCATAGATAAGTCATATGAAAGTGCTTACATTTACACTACGACGTTGTTAAAAAACTGTCGATGTAGATTATTCTGTTAAAAAAGAGGATTATCAGGTGATATAAAATTCCCGTGTATTTTCTGTGCACAGCAATGACAATCTTACACTAATGTTTTCCCAATTATTTCAATAAATTGGGATTGTATACGCAATGTATCTATATTTAGTGAGACAAACAAATATTTCCTTGTGCCATATCATTATCATTATCAATGTTCCAATGTTTAATTCCATTATTTTATCATCATCGTCATTATCAAGTGGACAAAAAATTGTTGTGTAGGTAAACACTACATTGAAAACACAGGAGCTGACATAGTCTCATTCTAGTTCTCTCGAACACAAACTAAAGACTCGAGAGTCTCTTCTCACACACTCAACAACACATCCTAATGATAAAATACTAAAACGCAAAGCAAACAAAATACAAACAATACATGCATTAGTGATATAATTTAATATGAACCTATATAGAGCTTGTCTAGTCAAGTTAAGCTAAGCCAAGTCGACTAATCAAATACCACATCGTCGTCATCATATTATTCAAGAGACACACTTACTTTTATGAGTAGGTACACTAACTTTATAGCTGTAAAATCAACTCATCATAGTTGTCCATCGCACAGCATTGAATGAAGGCAGACTAAAGATACGTTATAATGTAGTACATACCTAGATAATATGTACAAGTCTCATCGCAGGAAAAGCACTCATTCAGTCTTATCAGAGTCCACGAGAGGATTTGAGTAGTTAGTTACACAATTTTCGACAACTTGTTTTTATGACAGTAACAATATTTAATACCTACATTACATATGTTCATACATCTGCTTACCATTGTAATAACGCTATAATTTTTCGGTTTGATATACATACCTGTGAGTATACTCAATGCAAACAAGTAAATACACTACCTACGATTTACACTACATATCTCACATCTGTACAATGAATATCACACGACAATATATACTCTTAATTGACTGCTCTAGCACTGCTTATTGTTGAATGCACGGATACATGTGAAACTAGGAATAAAGTAATAATAGTTCAAGTAGAACTTCCTCACTCGTTTGGTTTAAATAGCTACCTATGTTAAAACACATTATGAACACTTCAGTTACTAACTACTGGATTTTTATTAACTACATACACGTTATGTTTTTATAACAGGTAATGCTACATAAACATGGCTAAACTTCCTTTCTGCAGAGAGGCAATCACATAAATCATGGAACTAATGTTACTGTACACATAAAATAATAATGATAAGAAATTTAGCTAGAGTTAGTGTATTAATATGTACCAATTAGTCTCAGATTATGTAATCCGTTTATTCCATGAGGTTTCACTGGAATGCCCTAACTATCTGGGTCTTTGTGTCAGCAAATATATTACTACTAAAAAAACATGTTCCATATCTATAAGTTCTAAGTACATAGTACACAGTGCAGAACAAATAAAATGCATGCATAGGTAGGTCATATAATTGTATCTCTTTTTTATACAGACTGCTACTAAATGGTAATGAAGCAAACTCAGATACGAAGTGAAATAAAAAATGATAACAATGTTTGTGAACCTTTATGATGCGCCTAGTTACTGTAATCAACTGTCTGCATGAATCTACGTTATAATAACAAACAACTCAATTTGTGAAGAAGGGAGTAAATCCTCAATTCAAAATAAGTCAATCCCATCTGTGTAATAAATTGGTCTACATCTCACATATAAAGTATCTGGATATCGACATCAGATTTAGGCGAGACAGACTTTTAGTGAAATCAAAAGGATGCTGCTGATAGGAATAAGTACAATGCACCAAGAAGCTTAGCCAAAGCGTCCATGACTGATTCAGTTTTTCGGGGATATGTAAGATGATTGACAAAATGACTAGGACGATGGGACGGGGGCCATTAAAAAAGGTGTTGGGAAAGATAGGAATGGGTAATAAATCTTGATGGCTCAGCTCAGGTCTTTCAATGCTCCAATCCTACACATATCCATTACAACTTTATATGACTTAACCGCATCTTCAAATACAATCTATATTCTATACTTCCCCAGTATGATTCAACACACCCTTTCTTCCTAACACATAAATACTCAGTAAAACAGATATAATCCCAACTTTATAGATTTTACTTACTAAAAGTACCTAAATACATTTTACTACAATTTTTCTCAGTCTACAGTACGTGTTTAAGTTTTTTCAATCTTTCCCTGATATCGAGCAATTCCTTGACTAATACTATTAGATTACACGCTTCCACTCTATCTGAAAGTACAGAACAAAATATGAAATAAAGATATAGAGATAGACAGGATGTGTTGGTAGGATGAGACGCAAATGTAATGCACAGAGATCTACGTACATATTATAATGAGGAGGCTGCTTCATTCCAACAATTCAACAAACACACATAGTTACTATCAGTACATAGTAAAACATGTACACAATCCATTCTCCGTAGCGTGTACAAGTAATCTAGCTAACCTTTGACTCAAATTCTTAGGAAAAAAGATTGAAAAGCATATAGAATGGGTATTATAAGTCATAGTAAAGTATATGATGCCGACGACATCTCAGTTTACGTAATCTAATGCTAAATGTAATGTAAAATTTAAATGTAGTCAAGTTCCTCTAACAGAGGCCTTGATGATTCCATGCAGGACAAGATCAAGAGAGGACCCACAGCATTTTTTATGACTCCTCATATCAATTCAATTCAACTCTAGACAAGACAACTCAAGGTGTACGATTATTGTCGCTGAGGCATATTAAAGTCAGAGTTGCAGTGACGACTCCAGAGATAAGGACAGACTAACTAAACAAAAAGAACATACTTTCTGATATGAAGAGGCTCATAGAATACAAACAGGTGGACAGAGAATTACTTACTATGCACATACATATATTGGTGATAGTAGGCACAAGCAGTTTACTAGTTTCTTGGATCATGGATACAAAACAAAATAAGAATAACGTTGCTCTTGCTGGATAGACAGATTCTAGCAAAACCGGTCATGAAGTCAGATAGAGCCAAAGCAACATAATACAAATAAAGCAGCCTAACACAACCAACTCAAACCAAACAAACGAATGATATCCAAAGGAGATTAAATTTTAAATTTGAGAGAAGACCATGTCTTGTTACTAC
Organism: Tomocerus maximus; assembly: GCA_019776445.1. Classification (NCBI taxonomy): domain Eukaryota; kingdom Metazoa; phylum Arthropoda; class Collembola; order Entomobryomorpha; family Tomoceridae; genus Tomocerus; species Tomocerus maximus. The sequence continues at coordinate 21,316 of JABASH010000031.1, forward strand.
TCTGTATTTTTCAATGTAAGCTAAGCCTAGCCTCTGACTCATTTCATATCTCAAACTTCGTCTCAATGTCTCCCTCATCATACTACACAGATGAAATGACAATGATCACTTGACTCTCCTGCCTTGTAAATAATAAGACGAAATAAATAAATACAAAAGGATTCCATTCTCAGATGAGAAAAGCAATACAATGCAAGTGAACTGCCTAATGTCAACCCAGTCAGACCAGATTGCATACCTAATACCTACATTACTACACACATAATCAGATATTCATTCCATCATCCTTAACTCATACACATACCATATCCTCATCTTACAGTCAAGTCTCAAACTCAATGTCTCATCCTCTGTAGTTCCATAATAAACTTGCTCATCATGTCCTATGGCGTAGTAAAATATTCATTCTTACATCTTCCTAACATTAATTCGATTTATTATGTAACAATTTTCTTGTGGTAGCAAATAACTATCAATACAGTACAAATCAAGAAATCTCAAAAAAATACAATATTCAAATGAGTCGAGCAGAAAAAAATCGGAGATGAGTGAAACGATCGAAAAAATCTGTGCATTAGCATCTTAACATAATATTATCAGTTTATTTAATGTACAACGTATCTGCATTAATACAATAGGAGATGGCTAATGCACATCCACCGACAAAACCAAGACACAAACATCCATAGTCTAGCTAATGCTTATAATATCTTTGAAAAACACGTGCACCTCATTCGACGATTACGCCCTACCGACACTCCTCGAAAAGTCATCATTATGTACACCTCACAATTATGTTGTTAAAATTCCAACCTTGTGCTATATGTGCCTGGTGTATATTGGCCAGCTAGACCAGAATAGGGCAAAGTTCCTCGCATCTCTTTCGGCCTAACAGAACTTGGCAGAACAGGTGTATTATACCTACATTGACTCTATGCGTACAAGACGAAAATGGTAATATTATCGAGATACCTAAATTATGCATTAACATCTATCCATCTTCCATCCATCCATCCATCGCTTAGTACTGCATTTACAAAACATCCATCTCAACCTCTACACTAGCCGAAACTTAACTAATACTCTCTTTGATATCAAATCTAAGCCGGCCATGAAATTTGGTGTTAGGTAGATGATGTTTTCTGATGGACTCTCTCTCATGTACCATATTGTACATCCATGATAGCCGAAATTAACATATAATAAATATCTCAAATACACTAGAGTTAAAATCTATAGCTAGTACAATGTGAGTTAGGTTATTTTATACAAAAATCATCATTATTTACTACGAAAATTCGTCGAAGATAGTAATTTGTGTGAATTTGACTTGAAAAGTAAGTAAAACGAAAATTTGTGTCTAACCAAACTCATTATATTATTACCTTTGTGCTATGATGCATAGGAAAAGTGATGGAAGTGGAGGCACAGCGTTTGTGCACTATCATATTATTATAATCTCGAGAAACATAAGGTACTATCAGTGCACTAGGTACTTATGATAGTTATAACCGTCGTAACATGCCATTATCTCTCTCACCTTCACCTGAGCATCCTATCATATCAAATCTTGGTATAAACTTAATATTATCGTTGCGCTCTCAAGACTTGAGTTGATTGTGACTGTTAGTAATATTGTGGCTTTAGCTGTGCACAGTGCGTAGGCACTTCCCACCAACGCTAAGGCAAAACCAACCCGTAGACATCATCATCATCTATCTACCATCTTGTTCTTACATTTCCATTATTCCATTTCAATTCCATCCATCTCATATCATAATCTATACGTCGAAACAGGACTGGCAATCCTACCATTTATACAAATCAACATTCATACCCTTTTACTGCAATTGTAATAGTTAACTTTAAGTTACGATTAGCCATTAGAGTAACATTGTAGTGCATTTGGCTTGGCATGACACTCGTTCGTCCACTACTTAGATATATTATTGACACTAGGCAAGGCTGGCCAAACAGGACTGTAGCATCTTGACTTATCATCTCGATATGATAACAGACACTTAGCTACAAAGTATATTATCATCGTAATAGTCCGGGCAAGTGGAACGGTGAAAAATTCAATTATAATATTACATTACAATGTGGGGTCGTTACAGATACAGATATTTTATTTTGATATGATACCCACATCACATCATCATCTTAAATTCTGTACTACTCATGTTCTGTCATGTCACTTTATCATATGCACCATACATCAACCTGGTGTGGAAATGCGAACAGATAGCAGCTCCTCGAAGGTATTTTCGCATTGGAATTAATTAAGCCTTTTTGCAAAAAGAATTAGTTAGTTATGGTCCATTAGTTTCGTGTATTCATTAGCGATTTCTAATGGAATTAATTGGACAGCGGTAAATAAGATTTAATGCCATAGAATGATAATACACTTTGATAGCTACGTACTTACATCGCATGGAAAGTAGTGTAGGCAAGTATGCATAAAACAAGCTGTGGCTGTGGCTACCTGAACCACTTGACTACTTAATACATACTAATACCCGTATAGTGAGTGACTAGACTGACCAGCCAGACTTAAATTGAATACAAGACAGCACGAGATGGAAATGGAATGAAACAATTTAATATTCTTCTACTACTACCACCCTCCACTTTCCATTCACATTATTTTTACTTATCCTTATCTCCGCAATAGTTGTACTGGAATACTTAATGTTTTATTAAACATGCTTCTTTAGATGAGTCTCTATCTCTCTCAAGATATATTATGCATACGAGAACTTGTGTAATATCTATTTACATTCAGTACAATTTTACACTCAACTCTCAATCAGCTCAGCTCACCTGTTCTACCTACACTAATGTCAAGATGGTAACATCTTACCAGCATCTCCACTATACCTTCTGCCTACTTGCATTTAGATATACTTTATACAGTATATACCTATATATACTATAATGGATATAGTATGTAGAGTAGGAGCAATGAAAAAGTTGTAAGACCAGAGCAAGAGCTAATCAAGTCTACCTAGTAAAATCCTCCCTGTAAACTATTTGTTTATTATGGACTATATAAAAGCAATGAATTCAAATGAATTGTGTTGTAAGCTTAAACGAAATGGAAATAAAGAAAATTTATTTCAGAGTTGATTTGACTTACCAAAGAATCTACTTCAGGATCTGCTATATAATACGGCTTCTCTTGACGTATCTGTAAAAACATAAAATATTCATGATTATTATTAATTCGAGATCACAGGTCACATCGTCCCAAGAAATCATTCATGTCTATTACGTATGATGCATCTCTCTCTGTCTTCCCTTGTCGTGTAAAAATAAACTTCTCCAAAGGTTCTGACACCATTCTAATATTTCAACCTGAAGAACTCAATCATAACCAAATGGGGAAACGTACCGTTTTCATTCCTGGACAAAATGCATGCAGTGCATCTATCATGCATCACCTCGTGCATTTCGCTTAGCCACATAATAGATTGATAAATAGATCGAGCCAAAGAACCAAATTATCCCCAACATTCAAAATTCTATCCATAAAAGCCACTATAGGCTATTAACTATGTACGTGATCTTATTTATGTATAATCCTTATAAGATAAATGTTCCTTAGCCGATATCCCACGAACGTCTCACAAGGATACACTTTACAATGCACCTATTCAACAATACAAGTTCCTGTAATAATGGAATGCACAACGTCCAAGATCGAGAAAAGTGTGGACGTGTGTTCCCATCTCGTTTCTATTTTATTCTATTGTTAACTTTTATAAAGCCCATATACTTACTATAGGGTGGACTCTTGTATTGTAAATACCATACCACAGTTTTTTATATTCAACTACAGCTGAACATTGTAAACCCATCTTATCTATTTAATACTTCGTACTATTCATATAACACTATAGGGATTTTATACACAGTCCATAATTATTCACATATTTATTAATATAATATGAGTACATGAAATATCATTGAAATAGCATCAACTTTGTTTCCAGCAGTGTGAAGTAGACATAGGGACATAATACTGCAAACAATGTCTTAAGATTCCAGGAAGAAACTGGGATAAATACTATTTTACGCCTGGGATAAGGTGGTTACTATTAATAATATTTTAAAGTAGTGGTCTGTATAGATAGTTTAATGGTTTTGGCTTGGTTTTGGTGTTGCTGTGTAGGTGAGTATGACCGATGGAATAATAATGGATCAATACATAGTTTCTCGAGCATGCTGTGCAGTGCCCCTAAAAAATTGATAGCGTGAGTGAGTCCAGGAGACAAAATGTTCACAAAAAACTGGAATGATTTGAAGGCCGTCATCGAAGATTCTCTTAAACTCACAGCGAAGATATTACAACACACCACAGTGATGGTAACCGTGGACCAAAATGCATATGTACTTAAGTTGAATGTTTGTACGTGAACTGAACACTGTATTAAAACATCTCTGACAAAGTGAGTCTAAGTGTAGTGACTGCATGTCCCATTCAGCTAGTATAGACATTGTTTGTAAGGAAACTATAAGATTTGACTTTTAAAAGATGATAAAGTATAAGATAGACTTTTATTTCACGAACGCTAATATGGTATGGGCCTGGATAGGATGTGAGTTTTATTTCAGCGTACGTTGCATTGCAAGTCTCTGTCTATCCCAGACTCCCTGACTCAACTCAAACACATCGCTCAAAAAATGCAAGTTTATAAACTCGACTCTGTAATCATTTCATGTTCCTCTATATTTTTCAAGCCTTTTGTTCACACCATAAATCCTACTCATCATCATCATGATACGGATCACACACATCTATATTATCAATCTACTATGCGCTTTACATCACTATATACTTACACATCATATCTGCACACAGCCTAAGCACTTAAAATAATATCTTATATATAATCATCAGTTATTCACATTTCATTCACTCAATTCAAATAAAATGGAACAACGTGCTAAAAGCATTATTGACCAATAGACCACTCTCTAGCACATAGTTTCTACAAAATACTACACAACTGTCTGCGGATAAAGAGCTTGATGCAAGAAATAAAAAATCCGATTTACACAGAAACTCTACAAAGAAATTCTAGTCAATTCTAAAGTGTGAGTCCGTGCGGCTCGTCCTGCATTTCCTCTCATGTTTTATTTCAACTGACACAGTTTACTACTCTCTGCTCAATTCGTAGTATTTCTGCCATATTACACCATGTACATATTTTATCCGCATTTAAACTTGCTAGATTCTCCTAGCACTGTGCAAAACTCAAGTAAAAGCATCCCATGAATCAATGATGTCTACTTACTACTTGAAATGTAAAAGAACACGAAACGAATCATATTTTGATCATTTTACTGTCCTCTACATGTACAATGGTAAAATACTTTACAGATGCACACGGTATACTAGATAATGTAATTCTGGAGTCCACTCAAGTCCAGTCTTTGCCTTTTTCTACTTTTATATATTTACTACGGATGTATGCATGGAAGTGGTAGTAGTGTCCTTACACTAAAGAAATGAACATATGGGTTCTGCAAAAGAGAAGTAGAGTGGTTGATACCGCATTGCAGTGATGTGATGTCGAAGGCATGAAAAAATAATCCTATACATACATACTGATACAACAACATTCTGCTATCATTTCCTTTGGTTATAAGTGTAATGTTTACATACAACAGATCTATCAAATCCTTTTATCAATAGTCTATGCTATCTCAGCCGTTACTAGCTTTGCCTCTTGAAAAAAATTATTCTCATCTCGGGACAAAACTGTTGTTGTCGTCCCCAATATATAGACAGTCACATTCTGATGGATGCTTCCCCATCGTTTTCTGCCTACTTATACTAATCATTACTGGAATCGTTGTTACTTGTCATTAAAGTACCTACTTTATTTCAACATGTACATAAAATCTTATCCAATTATTATAAAAACTGGTGAGTAGAATATTTTTATCGTATCTACACTTCATATATCATTTAGTAAAGCACATTCGTTTGATGAATTGCTTAACAAGTAAGATTTTGATAACGTCTCAGTGAATATAAATATACGCTGTATCTTTATATATATGATAAGCAATAAAAGAAACGTAATGTGGCCACAGCCAGCTTGGTTCACAAGATAAGTGATAAGACGCACTACTTGAAACGACAAAAGACTCATAGATAAAAAGTCCATGATCGATTCTGAAACTGTCAATAGGAAACTATGGTGTAGGTTATGCTTTTGGTATGCTTCGACTATTCATACCAACTGTGAGACCTACAACACAAGAATTCAATGGCACATATAACTATGTGATATCTCATATCTGATGTCATGGTGGGATCTGCATTACCTTCCTCTGACTCGTGGTTTCGTTTGGATGAAATAGGGTGTGCCTTGCTTTGCCACTCTGAACCATACGATTTCAATGCTAAAACGCATCATAGCAATCAGTCAGTTAGTTAGCTTAGTGTAACTTCATATCAACACATATGATTTATTTCTACACTACCTACTACAGATAGTATTACAGAAGTAGAATCATGTCATCAAAAAAGAAATCCTTTTCGTCTTCTGTCATTTCAATACCCAACTAACAACCAAATGGAATGTAAAAAAAGAGCAACCAGCCATTTATATACTATCCACACTTCAATATACCTCTTTCTCATCATTTACAATTCCAATGAAGCCAAGTCAAAAATAGTACCATTGATTTGACTCGCATTTTTACATCATAATACATATAGACATCCCTGTATCGATGTAAAAACAGTCATTTTATTGCGCAGTAGATAAATACTAGTGATTCAGTTTATATATAGTAAATACTTGTGTGTATCCGTACTACGGATTGGTAGGTATTGTAATGGAATGGACCCTTGCTGGTTTAGTGGCAACAGCAACAACTTGAACGAAAACCAAACTAAAAATGTTTCCTTTAAATCACACGTATTTTTTCCCTCTTTTTCTATTTTCTGTCCTTTGATTTGATTTGGCTCGATTATCAATTCCCCTCACTTTTCAAGTTCAAGCATGCATTTACGCTCTTTTTGAAAGAGCTGGGTTGATAATTCCTTATATTACTGGTATTATGATATAACTCTGAGAATGTATTCCATCACTGACATGAAGTGAACCTGCGTTTTCCCTTTTCCTCCCTAATTTCATAATGCACATATTGAATTACCGGTTATTTAGAAATGCTGCCCTATGTCTATAGTCTGAGGTACAAGACACTAACCTCCTAGTGATAACTGATAATACGATGGTCACAATACTAAACCAAACGAGATACGGGTACAACCGTGTGAGAAACGTCTGGATCCTATAGAGACTCCTGGGACTCTACACTTTCCACAGACAATGAAAAGGACATCATCTCATCAGACGAGTCGAGTCGTCAACAGACCAAACCAAACCGAGTGGTTGGTTAGCTCCACTTCGGTCGGTTTACTCTATCTATAAGTGGTCGTGGTATACTTGAGGAACCGATAGCGTAGTAATACATCATATAAACATAAACCTAGCCATGGTTAAGCATAACGAAGGGGTAAATAGGGATCCCCGTTGTCACAAAAGGTTTCTTTTCTTTCTCCTGGCATCACTCATTGTTCCTTTACATAAAAAATAAGGTAAAACAGGTGAACTCGACTCAAACTTCGTGTCTCGCTCCCTCCAAACCAAGAGAATTTTTTTACAAGTACTAGGAGACCCCACTGTACTGCACAGCTTACTAACTAACTAACCAACTAACATAGCTACAACGGTGTAAGTAATGTACAGATGTATATGTTATTGGAGGCAAAGAATATATCTTGAAGAACACTTCTTATAAATAGGATAATATCTGATTGCGTTATTTCCTCTGTACTCCTACTATTCATTAGTATATTAATATACCTATTATATGTGGATATAAGTACATACATACAGAACAGTGCAGATAGCTTAGGTAATCGTTGTACAGAGAGCTAAAGGCATCTTTCCACTCCACCCTCGTTATTTTTCACGGATATTTTCCTCCAAAAAATCCTGCTGTTCAGCAAGCTATCGGTACACAAGCAAGGTCAGCAGACCTCACAATAATGCCAGCCAAGTCGACTCAGCAGGACATCGGCCCAAACTCTTGGGGGCTCCGATGAGGAAGAACAAGCGATCCCAAGGAGGAACACACTGTGACCAACTTACTGATTAAGGACAAACATAGAGAGAAAGAAACAGGGTCTGCCCAGAAAAGGTTATATCTCCTGCATACCTATTTACCTGTATCACCTTTATAGAATATAGCCTTCTATCAGATATAATTCTTAATATAGGCATTAGCTACTTATACTAGACATTATTCCATTACTTGGTTTTCCTAACTAGATAAGCTACATGTTTTTCTTCCTTTGAAATACCTAGAAGAGTTTATCTGGCTTTATCTGTATAGCTATTCTAACAGGTATAGCGAAAGGACTTTATTCCTAGCCAGTCGACACTACGGAATAATAACAACAATAATAAAATCACTTTGCAAAGCCATCTCTTTTATGAATACTTTCGTTTGCTCTGCTCTGGTCACTCAATAAGTTTCCTTTATACATTTCTTTTTCTTTGAATCCGTTCTGCAACAAAGCAGGGTCGGTGTTGTTACACCGCATCACAGCATAGATGTTGTGGATTACAATGGGACGCTTCCTCCCCATTCCTTGCAACATCTTTCTTTTTAAGAATAAGAAACAGAACTTGAAATAAATAGAAAAGATAGGGAGACGCAGATTGTTGTAGAAGGAAAGCTGTTTAGATGATCCAATGAAGTCAAGCCACACAACCCTGCATGACTTCCCGGCATAATGACTCCCTAAACTCATTACCAAGTCTCAAAGAATTAGACACTTTGAGAATCTCAGCATGAGGACGTAGCCTTTGACAGGCGACGTTTAGTCAGAGTAACATCCAGTTAGTTACCTTCTTATTCACTCTTTACCACATTACAGAGACACGGCACGATACTCGCGTATCTCCTTAAGCCTATTTGTTTTGTGTATGCATATTATTAGTGTGCCATGACTTACATTGTTTACCTTATCTCTTACAATTAAGTCTGAGACAAACAAATCAGAAAAAATTTGCCTAAATACTTTTCCATAATAGATCATTAATCCTTTTAAATGGTTAGTAGAGATGTCTTTTGCATTCCTTTTATTATGCAAAGGTATGTACAAGTGAGTATATAATTCTTTTCGGACTTGACATGTATTTGATGTATTGTGTCTCATTATAAAACGAAATGAGCAGAAGACAGAGAGCGAACCGCCATTATGGATGTACAAGAAACTAACAAACTACTATACTAATAGGATATAACTTAGAGCGCATACCAAATACCAACGGACATACCTTTAACCCTCATAACTTTTAGGTACCAATACCAAAGCAATAAGAATACGCATAACAACACATAGAACTTATCGTTAGCTACGTATTATTGTTGTAGTCGTGTAAAGTGAAATAAAACTGGAGTTGAGAGCTGGAACTCGGGGATGTAGTTGGAAGGACTGGACTCCTTTATGAGAGCGAGCCTCACCCTTGCCCTGGGGTCATCCCCACTCTTCATCTTAACATGTACAATTCTATCTGGAATCTACATAATAGAGATTTTATGTGCCTAGCTAGCTTATGTTACCAGTTCTCTAAGTGTACGTGTTTAATGTGTCTTGTAGCTATATACCTAATAGATAGTATTTTTCAGATAGTAACAACATAACAAAACACTAACGATAAATGAGAACATATTTGACTCTAGTTTCCCTATAGAACATTTTATTGTGTATCTCTATCTCTACTCTGTGTACTCGCACATTAGCTTTCAGCTTAGCACCATTAATTGGAATTAACATCCCTTAGCTATGTATCGTATGCAATTTTACGACCTTGCTCGGTCAACGTGTTCCCACTTTTTACTAATTACCAAAACCAGTCATAGTCAATCCTATGTACTTTAGTATTGTTGTTTAAGTGTATAATCTACACAGAGATTCTGTAATAGTAAAGTAATTCCCATTTCTCTCAAGTGCATACTAGTAACGCAGGCCGGTATAGTCATCGTGCAACATAGCAAATAGTGATGTGCTTTACTTTTATGATACTTGGTCTCGACAAATACGCAACGCAGTCCGGATCCCACCTTCTACTATTACTCTACTACAAACCACTCCACAACGTGAGTCTCCCTGGCCTGCGCTACTGTTACTTTTCTGTAGTGTAGTAGTACTGTCTTTCCAAAAATACCCCATCTACTCCATGCTATACAACATAAATCAGATCTTGACAGCTCCCACGTATTTCAATGCTAATAACCTCAAAATGGGAATATCCCACAGGTTCATTTTTAAAAGTTATGTCATCCTTGCATGTGTATTGTTGTTCCCTTATTCGTGTCTCAAATTACATTTAACTTCACATATTATTTTTAATTAGTACTTTAGTACCTAATCAATCTATGAGCTCCCCTAATAAATATTTGTTATCCTTATCTCTACTATTCATTAAAAAATACTAACTCTTCTTCCCACATACACTCTGCAATTATTAAATATGCAATTAAACTTCCTAATTTAATTTTTAAAATTGAAACTTCCGTTGCATATATTACAACTACTATTATGTGCTGAAGTATAGAGAACGTAAGAGAAAGATAATTTTCGTAGATTATTTTATCATTTTCCTACTGTATTCTTTACATGCATAGTAGAGTTACTAAATAATACACAGAAAGACTGTTAGTCTTCAACTTGTCATGTTCGCATAGTATCAAGCTGTGCATCCACGCCTCAAGTAATTTCACTTTTAATGACTCTGGAAAAAAAGAATTGTATTGAGGTAGGATGGGAATAGAAAATCTACTGAACGTTTTCCCGTAGGTTTCTAGACAGATACTATTTTTTACAACTATAGGAGGACCATCCTATTTGTACTTGGAATACTAAATGCACTTTACCCCTGTATTTAATTTTTGCGTGTTTTCTGCGTTTATTTACTACTTAGAAAATTAAGACTTAACAGATTAGTAAGCATACTCATAGTAAGTACAATGCTTAGAATTTTACTCGTGGCTACTAAAATCTGAGTATGTGCATAACCAAAGTAAAGGAACAACCTTTCTACTGTCTATTCCACACCGTAACAATAAGTAGATAATGATATTTCTGTAGCTGCTACGTGCTTATCCCGTCAAGAAATATTCCTATACCAGTTCTAGGTAAAAATGGGTGGAATATAACACTCTGAAATGAAAAGATTTCCAAGTAGACATACTATTTACCTACTGACTACCAGAATGGAGCTAACTGGCTATTTACATTGATTTTATATGCTATAAACTAGACCATGGGCTGAGAAACACAGATTCTATGGCTATACGGTTTATAATATACTTGTTATGACTTATAAGTAGTATAGTATATAGTAGAATTACAATGTCGACCTTAGGTACAATGTACACTAACTGCTACTAATACACTTTACATAGCATAAATGGTATAGGTAATCATGTAAGGGACCCTTCTTGTAGTTTTATTTCATTATTATTACCAGAAAGTGTATCTGAGTTAAGTTGGAGCAGTAAACAGTAGTTGAAGAGTTCCTATGAGTGTTGAATCTAGCCTGCCATGCTCTATTCTCTTTTTCTCCATGCTGCAATACAATTTCTACAATTTAAGCATTTACCATTTACAACAATCTATGGTATCCATGATGAGCCTTTGTAAAGGAAACTAAACTGACGCAGTGAGACGGAACCAACCGGTCTGTTATACATACGCAACATTGTCCTCTTTCTCTCACTCGTCAAAAGAAGATCCCTTTTCGCTTTTCGTCATTGTTGCACTCTTTTCATTTGCTCGGAAAACGACTGAAAAAATCAAGCATCATAACATTTGGCAATGGATCAAACATCCCAGAACAGGACTCACAACAATCACATCATACCCATCCATCCACACTGGCAATACTATCAAAACGACACTTTTGACTCGCCTTCTCTTACACTGCTCAAATTGGTATTTCTATTATGATGATATGCCTGTCCCATGCATCTCTCCATAATTCCGCTTCCCTCCATCTCTAACTTATTCCAAGTCCCACCATTCAATTCCAAATGCAACAAATACTTATATCAAAATATTACTAAAATCCTAGCTAAAATTACAATTTTTAATATTTCACCAATATTGTTGAGCAGGCAATGTCCCTTCGATCTGCAAATACGTCTAGTTAATATTTTCGTACTAAGATGAAATAAAAAATTGACTTTTTAGTTTTGGCAATTTTGAGAATTGTCAAATATGACGAAATGGCATTAGATAAAAATATTCCCACCAGCAACAATAATCGAAGCTGTATCATCGTAGAATTGCTGATTATTCTATGAATTATTCACATTCATGTTTGTCAACTGGGGCATTACTATTACGTCGAGGGACATGACAGACAGGACAGCGGATAACGTAACAACATGACAAAACGAGAGTCTAAGAGCTAATCAATCATAGAGTAGACTTGACTCACTTTCCAGATGCAACAGCAATATGAGTATCAATATCAACCCTCGGATCTCTGTGTGCACACACAAAGTAAGTATAAGTGTTAGTGTTGACTTTTATACTGGATTCATTCATATTTCATAGTGTCCGTGTAATGTATAGCAGATAAATAGAGCTACGCATTCTTTTCTGCACTCTAAGGAACACATAAAACGCAACGACTTGTCGTTATGTATTAGGAAATTGTAAGTGAAAGTGATTCTGCCATTATAGGATTCTACGTGTCTACATACTACACGTTTTTTATACGCAGGCATATTAACAATAATTATATAAGGGTGTAGTATATATGGGTATATTATGGTAGTGCATATATAGGATATTAGCCTTGCATTGCATAGTTTGGCTCGTCATATCACAATCTATTTGATTTACAGCATCTCCGACAATGGCAATGACAATGAGTGCTCCGGCTCCTGCCTGCCTTACAAAAATGAACATTGGGATTCACAGGAGCTTAGAAAGCTAATCTTTAAGACGGCACTTTTGCGTTGGGTGGTAATATTTTAAAATAAATGAGGATCTCGCTAGTAGGAAGGAGGATCCTGCAGAGCTAGTGGCAGCAACAAGTAGCTTGTTCTCTTCTACTTGTACGACTCCAGCCAGCACTGAATCCTCTGATACTATAATATCTGTACCTACACTACCTCCTAACCTAACCTACCATCAACCATATAATAATAGTGTAATAGTAATAGTTTAGAGTAGTAAGTAGTAAAAGGAGGGTAGGAGTACTCTTCCTATCTTGCAGTAATAGTAATGGTAAGAATGGAGATGGGCGAGATTGTGAAAATGGCAATGATGGCAATTGGGATGACGAGGAAAACGTTATGTGTATCTGTATAAGTAGTAAGTACTATGCAATGCACACACAAAGGGAGATACTCTATATATACGAACATTTCTATCTGTGATAATAATATTAAATAGGAGCATTAGTGCACACACACTATAACAATATGCATATACCTACTTACAACTACTACCACTACCTCAATACTTAAATATATATCACTCTACCTTACACACTTATACTAATGCACGCTTTTTATAAGAATCACGACGGCGAGCTGTAGGCCTGCTCCGATGACAAAAGTTGCACCCATAAAATTTTTAAGGACCAAATTAAAGCTCATGTTTTGTCAGTCATCAATGTCTCTCTGAACAAGAAAAAATCTCATCATATGAGGCAATAAGCTCAGAGGAGACCCCACCATAACATGTCATGTACGATCCTTTCTACTACCACGAAGTCCAACTGCGAATTCACGACGACCACGAACAACACATAAAATACTACCATAATATAATATACATTTCACTAATAAGTAAGTTCAGCTAAAGTTCTTGGCATTCATATACATACTTTATATAAAAACACAACCCTTTCATGAATGTATCGTACACAATGTATGATACATATTAGTAATACGTAGATAGGTCTACGGGTCTACCTGGTTAGCTTTTAGATACATTATAAAGTTTGTGTGAAGCAATGCAATATGCATGTCAGTTGCTAATTCCAAGGCCGTCTACATTGCAATTAACTGCCGATCTGGATTAAATGAAATAGGAAATGACTTTATAAAGGGATTTCTACACTTTAACGTTAGCACAATGTTTGCTGTACACTGGAATACATGATAGCACCTAGCCATTTTAGAATCTAATGATATACTACACGTAGTGTGCTTATTATAATGTCTGGCATTTTAATGCATACTTACAATATTACATTACAAACATAGTGAAACATACACATTCATACCTTTACATCAACATTATTGTATTCGTTAGCAAGGCACGCATCCAGCCAGGCGAATCTTCTCGTCACATGTAATGCAAAATAACTAAATAACACATTCTGCTATAATAGTACTAGTAACCCCATCATAATGCTATATGCACTAGCAGTACCACACAGTCGCTCTTTAATATTCTTACATCAGTTGCATCTACATAGGTATAGGTATATACTGTAGAATCTAGTAAGTATCTACGTAGCTATGTAACATGGTACCATAAAGGAAATAAAATTAACAATATACATAGTAGAACCATTAGTTAGCATTTCATCCATACAAACGTACAGCATACTTACAGGGCTGATTGTGTGTACTGACAGACAGATATGATCCAGACACAATTCATTGTCAGTCTATCTTACCTAAGCTAAGGGAATCCAAGCTTCACAAAATAGAAAAATATACTATGTGAGGGAAGCGAAGCCAGACCAAGCCAAGCCAGTCTCATTATGCAATGCACTCAGCTCAACTCCAGAAACTAATTAAATGTTCTCCTGTTTTTCTCTTGTCTTATCTTCATCGCACTAAAAATTTGCTCTTCCCACATTTTCCCTCTTAATTCGGCATTCGCGGCTTGAGTCTTACAAGACAAGACAACAGAATAACCACAGATACGCATTGTACTTACATACATTCATTCCGTAACACAACTATAGAAAACAAGTTAACCAGTATCACTTCCGCGGCCATACTTCTTTCAGTCGCTCGCTCAACCGAGTCACTGCTATGCATTTTAATTCAATTCTCTTCACTAATAGCAACATTATATGACCAACAGCAGAACCTAGACATCACACACTGCAGATAACCAAAGTTCACTCTGGATTATATTTTATACTTTGACTAAATTCATTGCACTTTACAAATACCATAATTGACACACACTAAATGAACCCTTTACTTTCCTTCTTTATTTATACCAAAGTACTAACTAGGTAAATAATATTATGCTAATGATTTCCTAACTAATCCTCTTTGCATTCATTTATTTTACCAGGAAGGTGTGAAGGTACTGGTTCTGACAAAACAAGACTCCTTCCTTAATTTAAGCACTCTTTTTTTAACCGTACGGTAGTGCTAATTGGTGTGAACGACTTGCGCTACGCTACCATACTACCAAACTATCTAACATGAACTTTTATACCTACACAGTATACAACTGATTAGCTTAAATATTTCGTTACACAATAGGTAGTCTGCTTATAACACTCATCAAGTGAATAATGGAAAAAGTCAGTGTTAAAATTGGACAATTTGTAACAGGGTAGGCACTTATGCCTTGTAAGTATGCATTTTGTGTGCATTTAGTCATTCATTGTTGTTATTACTGCTATTATGTATTTACGAACTGTTACACTAACTAACTACTCAATAATGCATTGTCTACATACAAAACACATAATATACACATTTGACTAAGTCGTTAGTTCAGCCAAGTCTATTTAGATTAGTACTGCACTAACTAAATAATGCTCTGTAACTCATGTGATGAAACGAATGGGAAGAAAGTAGTAACAGCATGTGACCAGGCAAGACTGACAGAGCCACAATAATAAAAAAAACATTTGTAGTATATAAATACATAATATAAATAATGCTGTAACTAATACATAATAGGTATTCATTCTTACGCCTGCTTTGCATAGAGCAACCTGCGTCTACCTTATTAGAAGACAATTACAACTATAAACAAAAACACATTACTTACAATAAAGTATGATACATTAGATACATAAACATAAATACATGCATAAAAATAACACAAGAAATGACAGGGCAAGTGTGACTAGACGACGGTTAGTTTGACTAAGATTGGCATGTCATGGTTTGGCTTAGTTTATATAGGTACTCCTAATAATAATACACATTATTTACAGCATGTACTTCATGTCTGGGTTATTGTTACCTATAAAATGAATTTATTATACGCTATAGAATGTAAATGGGGATCTATCAATACCCGAGTATATTCATATAAGTAGTAGTCATACATGTCCTTAATATGGTGTATCTTTATACAGAGAGTTTTCTCGAGTGTGTAAACTTTCCGGCTGAGTGACAACATAGTGAATCCGACCGATAGACTGGGCAGCAATGATTACAGCCTTCAGCAAATATTATCACATCATAAATGAGATAAGAGTCCGTCCATTTCATACTAGCACACAGAACGTAATCGACAGCTGCTGGGTGTATCTATACATAGCTAATATTACATAGCTATGTATGTATGTACATGCAATCCATACAAACTACTCTTTTTAGCATGTATACAAGTTTGCCTCGTGAGTATTAGAATATATGATAGTAAATACAAAGACAGATACGGAGATTCAATATTGCTGCTTGTGCTTACTGCCACTTTTGAAGAATTGCCTGTCTGTAACCTAACTCTCCCAGTCGTCACTCTTAAACTATAACTTATAATGCCTGCCACACCGCACAACACATCGTAAACTAGCTGAGTCCAGTGGGTGAGTGCTAGAGGAGTATGTTAGTAAACTTTGTATGAAGATTGAACAGTATATTATTATTGTATCCAGCCAAGCTAAGCGGAGCAGGCCAGACAAGCCAAGCCGAAGCCTGTTCATCATTCACCTCTCTTAATAAATATTATTACACTTCATACAGATACAATATAAAATATGTATTTACATAAAGCCTCGCTCAATTCAGATTCTAGCCTACATATTATGAGCTGCTTGGTTTCTTGTCGAGACTGTCTCATGTGATATTATGTGCTGTCCTGTAGTGTCATATCTGTCCAGGCTGTCTTGTTCTGCTTACTTTTTTGATCCTTCAACAAACATCACAATTCTGATTTCAATGTGCTAATCGTAAGCTAGTACATACACAACTGAGCTGTCCTGTCCTGTTTTCCTTTGTCCACCAAACAGACAAGACAAGATACAAGCGGACTACAAAACACAACGAAACCAGAACAGACCACCCGACAGTCAGCTTACAAATAAACATTTTGCGAGTTCGTTAGCAATCACTAACTCCCTTATGACAATAGTTATCATTCTCTACCTACAAGTAAAACATGTATTAACTGTGTCCGAATTAATTTTAACACCACTATCTATCTCCTCATGCAAAAACGTTCGATATCCATGTGGCGGTGGAATAAATGCTAATAAATGAATTATTGCATTATGTCACCCAGGGATAAGTATTACGATGACGATTTGACAGCGTCAAAAGAACAGGAACTATGGAATAAACGAAGCCAGTTAGCAACTCACTTCTTATACTAATAAATACTTGTTTTGGAATATAGTAGATATACAAGTTGTGTCAGTCAGTCAGTTGAAATGTGTTTGTGATGTGATATTATGTTTTTTACTCTGCCTTTCATAAATGCACAGACACAAACACTGGGAGACTAGCTTTTAAAACAGAGACTCCAAGTTCCTATCTGTGTAACACAAAACATGATAAGTAGATAATATGAATAGCAACACAGAGTATAGAGATTGAAAGATATTCTAACTAAGTGCATGAATAACTTGAGTTCATCTTTGGTTTGCATTATCTACGTTGTATGCACAATGGCGACTGTATGCTGCATAGTAAGGTTCCATTCCTCTGCATTAGATCTAAGGACCTACCGCAGGCGAGTCAACTAGAAGAATCTCCTACAAATACGTATGTTTGTATGCATACAACATAAGATATTATTATGGAGTCAATTCAATCCTATCATAATCAAAGCTTAAGACTTCTTCACACAAAATATCGTTTAAAAAGCTCGCCACGACTGAGCTGAGTTATGTGTGTGACGTTTCCATTCTGGTGAATATTATTAGGATTGCATAATGTACATCTCATCACAAACATAACTCTTGGCTCTTTTGATCAATTTCAATTGCATACAATGTATCACTGTATACAGAGATACCTCTTTGACTTGACTTACTCGTTCCTGAGTAATTCTCGTAGAATAACTATATAATTGTAGATATCCATGCCTCCCATAAGCTAGTCATGCACATCACATCACAATTTATAAAAGTTAATTGTAACTATGTGGCAAGTAGTTAGCCGAGTGATTATGATTGCCATGTTATGTGACAGAGAGTGAGCCAAGAGTCAGTTGCCTACATTTATTACTTACTTCTACATATGAATGATCACATCACATCTGTAAATAGAAACTATGCTATACCTAACTGTAATATATCACAGACAGTGTACCGATAAACAATTCATAATGCCACACACTATGACTATTATTTGGTAATACGAGTAGATAGCGCACAAGGGTCTGACCTCCGACCTAAATTATCAGCTTCTGTCACATCCAGTCAATAGTTTTTTCCTCACTGCGAATAATTTTCCGTGGTGCTTGAATAAATGAGGAGAAGGCAATAAAAGGTCACTCAAGTGACAGACATCTCAATGGGTCACAGAAAAGAGACAGCTACGAAACGATAGCTCAACTTAAACTTACAATAAATACTGCTGTGCAAATAATGCACACACAAAATTACTAAACTAAACCTCCCAGTCAGTTTCGTTAGCTTGTCCTGGTCTTGTGGGACAAATTCGGATCAAAACCCAAACAACTGGACCATTGTATTTCGCCAGCGGACCGTAATCGGGAATTCAGTGCCAATAACAATTGAGGCGAGCGGAGCGAAGCGGGGCAATGCATTGCATTACTATTATATTACATTACCTTTATAACAGAAAAGCTACTATACAAATACAAACTACAATACACGACAACACAACCAGCCATGTAACAAAATGCAATCGAACAATCAAAGCAGAGCGTAAATAAGTACAGGAGTAGACAAGTACTTGTTCAAACGCTCTTATTATTGTGTGTGTATTTGTAAATAGGTCTACGCTGAATAATAGAATATGTCATTTACTCACAAGTACTAGCTATACGGTATTTAATATCTGCTGCAATGCACTTCTACCTTCCGTTTGCTTCGTCTACAACTAATTTTCTATGGAGCAAACAATTACGTCAACTTATGCTAGCGTATGCCATGGGTGCCTTCCTCATGCTGTATCCAATCCAATTCAGTTACCAATGCCTTGTATGTATTTATGAATTAATACTGGAAAAGAAATGCGTGTGAGATTTTGGACTGTGTAATAAAAATACAGGACAAACACTCTACGCTGAGGCCGAAACCAGGTACACAACTCCGAGTGCCTAGACTCTCGTTTCCATCTCCATTTGATAAAATGCAGACAAAACCTCGAGCACTAAAGGGTTAATTGCATTGAATTCCTTTGAATAGCCCAAACAAAATTGCTTTGAATAGAACGAGGAGTTCAACTTGAAATGTAAATGCTCTTCTCCCGTTCGGAGAGAAAAGTGAACACTAGGATCCTGAATATATAATGCCAATTCACCAACTGCAGATTGCTATGCACGACTCACCATTCTACCTTTACAGTCCTATACATACTACACTCCTTCATACATAAGTGCTTTACTTAGGCTACTAACTTTACATACACACACTACATAACACAACAACACTACTTTTGGTTTGGATTTCTCTTGAACAATTAGAAGTATGTACGGGCACTCTTGGTAAGGGTGCAAATATACTCAAGTACAAGGACCATAGAGTTTGAACATAGATTTTACAATTTACACATTACTTGTGTTCTATATACAAATGCACCTTAGTCAAGTCCAACCAGTCCCATTTCTACACAAATGGGGAACCAGGGGCGTTATTCGGGTTTCAAATAATGGGGTAAATTGGCGCACTATGAGCTAGGCACAAAAGGGGCATTGTCCTAACCCGGCACGGTTGACAGGGTAGAGCTCTGTGCATTTGTTTTCAAAAAGAATTCAACATCGGAGAAAAATAGGCAGGCAAAAGGCTCTCGTTGTTTTTGTCGTGTAGGGAATGACTTGCTGCGGCCAGGCAGGGTTAGGCCATCCTCAGGTGAGATCATATAGCAAACTAACCATAAGTAATTATTTAGCTATGTACCTCCAATCTGAACTTTAAACAAAGAAATGAGTGCAACTTTGACTTACAAGTTAAATACAAAAAAAACTTTTAAACACACATCACGTTGATTCTAGTACGTAGCACTGGAGTGGATGTGCATGCCATTGCTAAACGTGAATCTGTGTATGTCGGTTAAGGTACTTCTTGTGTATCTGTTGTAAGTCGTAAGCACATTGGTATTTACAGGACGTACTTATGTAATGTAACACACTGTATATGCATTAAAGGTTTCCATTCCACTACAGAAAAGAACTGACATATGGCATCACTTCGCAAAACTTGTCTCTTTTCTGAATCTCTTTCTTTTCTCGTGAGTTTGGTCCGTAGGATTTCGTTCCATATGCATAGTACACCCGTCCAGTCACACTCTTCTGGGCATCAAGTCAGTCTGTCAGCCAGAGAGAGAGAGAGAGTCTTAAAGGTAGTCAGTCGGCTATAATATTTTACATCTTCAGCAGACTTCTTTATCTCATTTCACTTAAATGTTGCATTCGAAGACATCAAGAAGATCCGTTGTGCGGGCTTTCGCTTTAGTTTACTGCATAATTTTAGTTATCCCTCTGCATGTATGTAGGTACATTACATATTCTTTCTTATCTATTTGGTTCAGTCTTTGAATATTGTGTAAGTTTGTCTGTTGTGTATAAGACCCCCCATATCGCACCACCAACCCTTCAGTATGACAAAAGACCGGGACAAAAACGTTTAACGCTCTTTGATTTTGCACGTTACACAAGATGTTAACACCACTCAGCTCATATTGTCTGTTCGCTTCACTCTGTCTGAAGACTTGTAGCATAATAGTAATGTTACATCTTTGTAATCCTTCCTCTCCTTGTCTCATCTACTGCTCCGCCACTTACAATTAGACATTTATGTATTTAATGCAGTAGTAAAAGTAATGTTGCTTTACTTTACACTTTATGTGACTTGACTCATTGTGAGGGAGACTGGAATATTCAACTCTTCATCCTCCTCATCATCCTCTTCGTTTGTCCATTCTCTCTTCCTTCAAACAATTGTCACAATTTCCTCTTTCAAGACTCAAGTGTTTCTTTCACACTCCCTCACTCAACTCACTACACTTGCATTGCACTCTCATCTCATATACATCATATATCTGCTACACTATATATTTCTACGTGCACTATTATTCTATTAACTTCAGGGTGTTCCATCAATTTTTTACTGCTCATATGCTACAATTACTACTTCTATACCACGTACACTTCAAAAGATTATTTGCTACACCAGTTAAGTTCATTAAAGCAATAATCTACACATAATATATCTAAACAAGACACTCACAACTTCCTATACAGAATCCTTTTAATTAAATACAATTGTACAAGTCAATTCCCAGGAAAATATCTCCAAAATTCATTCACTCCAGTTATAAATACATTTCGTATGGATAAGTGTACAAAACTAAAATATCTTAAAAGCCATCTGTAGTGCATAGTGTAGGAGCAAGAATATGAAAACCATCCTATATGATAAGTATCGTATTATACTTATAAGTAGATGTTCTGAAGCAACTGTCCTGCCATGTCAAGTTATTCAACTAATGCAACGGAATTTGAGTAGAGAACAGGCTGTCCTGTTTTGACGAATGGTCAGGTCAAAGGATTTCGTTCATAGATGGGAAAATAAAAGCAATATGCCTGTTGTTCCCTCCTTATCGCGTATACGAAAGGGCCCCTTTCAGTTGCATAAGAGCAAGCTTAAACTTACCAGAAAAATGGATTCACATTCAGATAAATATTCAACAAAGGTAGCTTGTTACCGTATACCTAATACAAAACGGTTACAAATGAACTACCAATGTAGCATAACTAAGTTATACGAAGTCAGTGTCAAGATTTTGTGTAGAAGTAATAAGTAGTATTTGACAAGACTGCATTTGAGATCAAAGAACCACTATGTTAGAGTCTTGTATTGTCTTAGGAATTTATGTGTTGGATCCATAAACGCATTGAGCAGAGAGGAAAAAGACAAGGAAACTAGTGTAAAACTGTGGTTAGCGATACAGCGATCAAGTTTAGCAGGCTCGGCTCGCCTTCATAATGTGGAGCTGTCAGTACACATTTGTATATCTGTCCCTCTTTCATCAAAAGAATGCTCATAAAGTAGAATCAATACAAATACACATTGGGCAAAGAGTGGAAGGTAAGCTAATGTAAGCTATGTACTACTAACTGCATAAAGAAAGTAAGCAAAGAACGCATGATTATCCAATGACGACTAAACTCACAACTCAAAACATTGACACGACCGAAACAAGCAACTGCTCCGTAATAATAAACGTCGTATTTCGGACGGCGTAATAAGAGCATAGTCCATACAAAATATGCATACCTAGAAAATCCATGCAGATATGTATGTAAATCGCTCAATCCATTTCGCCTAGACTATATTTATATGACTGGGTCTAACTAAATGTTAAATGCAATGTTGAAGCCGAGTCAGCCCAGGTCGGCCCAGCCACACCAGATAATGCTACTCATTCAGCACATTGCAAAGTGGGGTTCAATTATGTATTCACCAACTCTAACTCTCCTCGCCCCACAATCCAACCAAACCCAAACTTAACACTAACTTTTATTGTATACTACTAAAAACGCACACAGAGTCTAAGCTTTCTTTCTCTCATACATAGGAACATTTAGCACATAAACTGTTTTTTTATTGTAATTATAAGATACATTGACATTCGCTAATTGCGAACAGAAAGAAAAAGTTTTCCTTCCGAATAAAAGGACACAAAAAGATATATTAGAGTAGGTAGTTATGTGCATGGTGAGCACATGCACATGTAATGGGGGAGTTTTGTTTCTGCTGTTGCTTTAGTTTTGCCTTTGATGCTTTATATTATTAGAATGTTACTGACAATGTCGGTAACCACATTCATTGAATGCGAAATGCCGAGAAATGCAATGGAGCCAAGCAGTCTATTTCTGCTGTATGCCTACATTTAATAGAGTAAATATCAGAGTTCGGTTCGGTTTTGCCCGTACACAGAGTCTGGCCAAGAAGAGAGTATTAGAGCTCAGATGTCTGGATTGTTCCGTTGTTTCTATTGAGCATGGGCAAATAACCTTGTTTTAAGTGTGGTAAGTCTAGTAAGGTGGTTGTGCATGTATAGATGAAATACGGAGGAAGGGACGGAAAAGTATACTGCACAGGTGCTCTAATAACACAACAGTGTCCCAAAGAGCAAATTATAGAGAGTGGAACAAGCACAAGCTAATGGTACGTAAGCGACGTCTGAACTCATATTACCTTATATTATTACGTAAGCCTCTAAATGAAATGAGCGAGTGAAAAGTACAATGTTACAATCCTACCTACCTACCAATAACTATAACTATCTACTTACATACTACTACTACTACTACTCGCATTAAGTGAGAGAATTGAACCTCTTCTCTCTCCACTAGTGTATCAACATATAATATGTAACATTGTTTCAAGTATAAAATGTATAGTGATATAGGTGTGTATGTAAAATAGTACACACAATAATGGAATCTACCACAGAGTGAAGTGCAATGCATTAGAATGGTACCTACATACATAACACACGCGAGAAAAATGCAAATGTGAAAGGAATACTATATCATAAATCTAAGTGAAAAGCTATAAATCAATCCGGTGCGTACGCCTGGTCTGATAGTCTCACTCACATCACATGAACTGAACCTGCTCCTTCGGGCTCTTTGGCATCCTTTCCTCTCCAGTTTACGTTTACACTACTACAACATTTGTTTGTAGCTTATCCCTCTCATGCCATATCTTAACACATAAATACATTAGCATACAACAGAAATCGCTCTCATTCTCAAACGGCTAAACCAGACCGCACAATATTACATAACAGAACGTAGTAAGAATAGAAAATTCTCAAGACAGATCTTTGTCCAGCTACATTTCTTTGCAGACACACACAGGTACATATTATATTGTGCTACATACTATAGCAGTATAAATGTTCTTTTATCACTCGTCGAATTTTCAATTCCCTCCACACAGGAATATTGCATCTCGTGTCCTATCCATCTATCCGACCTCCGACAAATTCCTTTCCGTTCCACTCACCTTAACTCCATCATCACATTCCTTTTCCATCCCATTCAGCTCAATGGCCTCTCATCACATTAAGTTACATGGCATCAACAGAGCCATGCCTACCTTAGAGAGTATCCACAACATTCTGTAACTACTCCATTCTATTCTTAACCAAACGAAATCACCTCTGGTTCAAAAATTCCACAAAAACGGTACTTTACCTTTTAACCTATTCCCATCTCATTTCATCTCATCTGATCTCATCTCGACTGAGTCAAGGAAAGCAAACAGATTGAATTCCTTCTAATTATTGAAACCACCATTTCAGCTCCATGGCCCTCGAAATCCATTCCTTTCCAAGCCACTTGATTTAACTCAACTTGACTAGGTCTACCTTTGCGAACGTCTTTTCCTTTCCTTGAATTCACTCCACTGGACATAACTTCTACGCTCCATGTACTTGTTCCCTGTGTACTTGCACATCTTCAATTATCTTGAGGACGACCTGGGTTAGCTTTGCCTTGCACTCACTGCTCTGCTCCGCACTGCTCACTGCCTTTATTGCAAATCTTTACATTTTCTTTCCTTAAACACGCACGCAACAATCTTACTTACACATACCTCAATTGTTACACACTGAGTTTTCCTGCGGAAACCAAAGTTGTTTTCAATTTCATTCATATCTCCTCTATCATATTATCTCCTCTATCACCTACAGTAATCTACTTTACCATGCTCAATGTTATTATTGCAAACTAACAATGCTCTGCAAATACAGGGATACCTTTCCAGTACAATTAAGTATACATACACACACATTTGATAGCATGCTTAGTTATTTCGCTCGTTCTTCTTTGCATCTGGCTTCTAATGTCTGCCCACAACTCCACAACGTGCTACTACACATACCCAAAGTCGGCTGCTCTACCTTTGTAGTGTAATTAATAACGCACTCAAACTCAATACTCGTTAATAATATTAGCCGAATGGAAAACAAATGCTAAGCATTTGATCATTCGACTCCTGCAAGTCGAGACAATAGACAATGCTAATTTATTTCCTTTGGTTTAAATAGCTGCTTTCTTTGCTTTGTATCGTGACTTTTCCTACTCAATGATATAATCAATATATTTATGTACTAGTTAACAACTACCTCACCTACTTACTTAAACACGCATATATAAATGCATCCTCCAGACTTACTACAATGTTTAACTTGTGTTTAACTAAGTACTGATTCCAAATTGACTTTGTTTCCTCTCTCTACTATATTATAATTCTCTGGCATGAAGGCATCATCGGTATGCTCTGGTCTGCATTCAACTGAGAAATTAGGAGCAGGCCGAACAACAACGTGCAATAGAATAAACAGACGGAAAACATGATGAATGCGTATAATCCACGGAAGATATCTGTATAACTAACTACGTTCGTTTGTCTAGCTTGAGCCATGCCAAGCTAATAAGTAAGCAAGCCAAGTCAAGGTTAGTCAAGTCTACTGGAGCATTCGTTTGCTTTGTTCCTCTGCTCTTATACTCTGGAGACATAGACATGGTTGATCATTCCTCAACGATTTCTTTTGTCATGATGACTATGTTGATGGTGGCGATGATGATGATGATGAGGATGACTATGATGATGTGATGTGATGAGAAGGGTCTCTTTGCTTTGCTTTTGTGGAGACCAACTTAATATCAAATAATATACTCCACTACCTCTACTACTACCAAGGGACTCCTCTAAATGTCTATTCATCTGTATAAATGTATGTCTCCTAATAGAAGAGAATTTCTTTCGAGTCAAGTTGATGAAAAAATTGGGGAAAGCGGAGCTATCTAAAAAAACACTTTTCAACTAGAATTGTAATACTAAGATTACACGTAGAAAATACAAGACACAGAGCCCATCATCATCATCATCGAGTCTTTGAATACCTACTTTACTAATATCCCTTTTTATTTATATGCATTATGCACGTAGTCTCTCTGAGTAAACGTATTAACCACCACTCTATTAAACTGGTGTAGTATACTATACATATCATTATTATTATTATTAGTGTAGGTAATAGTTGACTACCTACATACGTCCTGTTATATATTATAGTATACAAGTCCTGAGAAGGGCAACAATGACGAAGCATGATCCAACTTGACTCAGCTCACAAACTCACAACTCCCCACACATAAAAAACGAAAAGTGAGTCTTTCTTTCTTATTATATCTATTATATCTGTCGAGACAGAATCTAGAAGGTGGTATACAATGTTAGTTAGTTACGTATGGAAAGCTCGTCAACGTTATGTTACGTTAACTATAAGTCGGCTTCGCTTCTATTGTACTCTATCTTGTTCTGCATTGTGTGTTATAGCTGCTCCCTCCCATTAAATACTATTGCCGAACGTACGTACGTCAACTCAACTCATAATATCCCAACACATCAGTTTCAGGTCTCAGAGTTGTATTCTGTGGAGCAAAGCAAAAGGTTGCCACGTCACTCTTCACTCAAGAGGACTAACAGATCAGAGACCATAGGACCATTCCATGACACAAAGATATTATTACATATTACAGATACCTAGACTTGAGGTGGTTATCTAATACATGAATTCCGTGTCTGTAGCTACCATTAGGTGTATGTAACAATAATATTAAATGTGTGTACCTTCCTCCAATAAGGCCTCACACAAAATAACATACTTAGCAGAGACACACATACACATGACAATTGAAATACACCCAATTCACTAAACGAAAGGACCCTAGTATAATAAGGCCATCACTTGGTCGTCTAACTAATGGTAACTTAACTACAGTGCTTTGGTTGACCACAAAACCCATCGCTGACACTTACACTTCATTACCAATAATAATACCCATCTAATTCTGACCAACTGCTTGGCTTACTCTTTCGTATCATCACCTGGCCTGACTTGGTTTAGTTACTCGACGTCCCCTCTCATTCTGCTCTCAATTCCTTCGTTTTGTCAGACTGTCTATACTAATATCCTATTTCATGCCTCCCGTGTTATTCTACAATAAAACTTATCATTTAATCCTTTCCATTTCACCATTGGCATGACATAAACACACACTTGAATTTATAATATGTACTTACACTACACACTAAACATCCATAAACTATCACACACAATATACAGAGAGGTATGTCTACAGAGACACACATTACCCAGATTATCTTTTTATGTGTTATGTTATCTATTTGTAGTAGCTTTATTGTTTATCAATTTTCAACGACACTTATGATGCCATAAGTGTAGCCGTTAACAATTTTACAATTATTGCCTTTACACTTTCTGGATTGCAGGAAAGATTTATCATCCCTATTATTATATTGACAGCATGAGCAGAGACACGCCAAGCCAACAACTATACCCCTTACTATACGAATAACTCTAAATATTATCGTGTATATAATGCCATACAGATCACAACTGACTTGCACACAACAGACAGCGTTTACATTACATTTCAATTGAATTAGCATTATATTATTATCTTTGTAATATTGTAAATGCTTATGTTAATTCTACTAGAGAATGTACCCAAAGGGGCACATAACTAGTAGTACCATTTTAACCGAGTTAAAGGATATTAGAAAGGTTACATAAAGCTATAATTTTATTTCAGCTATTTCTCCTACATAGTTATATGTATATGGCTTCAAATGCTAATACAATTATAGTATAATATTTATATTTAATATAACTCTACATCTCCATATAATATATTCGTCCTTTTCAAAGCTGTCACACATGTCATTTAGGAAATTCTGACCTGGACTTTGATTATTGTTAGTGCAGATACGCATTGAGACACCCTTTGCATAATTTCTTTTCAATCGAATTTCCACACAACTCATAAACTATAGAAAGGGGTCGTATGTGTATGCGTGTGGTGACTGTTGCTTAGTGTGAAACTTTTAAAACTGACTTGTGGATACGCCTAATTTTGAAGATAGGTCAACATTCCATAAGATACCCTTTTAGGGAGGACAAAAGAAAAGGAGGTAGAGCAAAGGCAAGTCTCGTTTCTCTTTTTAGAAACTGAAAAGGAACCCTTCCCTTACAGCACAATTCTCCCACAGTCAAGTCAAATCAAACCAAGTCAACACAAGTCCTTCCAAATGTCCACAGCACTTATACATTTCAAAATTTTCCCAGTTTACACACACAATGCACAATAATGCTTGAATTAGACCTCTTTGTCCTAAACGAAGTAACAGTTTCCTATTAAATGCTAACTATAAGTAACCATTCTCACCATCCATATCCAATGATAACAAATTCAAAATGAATAACATACGTCCATTGTAATGTCTCATTTAATATACAATTCATCTTTTCTTTCAGCAACTTGACTCTCCTAATATAAGTTGCCAATTCTCATTTCTGGGCAATATTCTGTTTGAGAAAAATAAAGTTCGCGCTCATATCTTCAGTATTTCAGTCTTCCAAGATTGATTTTTTGCCTGACAGTCGAGTTTGTTAAGAGCTGAGTCAGTCAACTTAAAATCGGTTTGGTTTTTCCAGTTGAACTTGGAAGAACAGTGAGAGTGGAGACGAGTCGACTAAAAACGACCCAGCAGTGTTTGTATCTCCTACCCTTGTGCATTCTTAAACTTATATGGCTATAGATTTCTATGCCACTATAGTATAGGCACAATACAAGACATAGCCCCTTAAAGTTTTTCCTAACTAGGTTAAAGAATTGAACAATGTCTCTTTACAATCACCATCTGGACCTGAATACCTTTTGCTTTGCCTTAGCTTTCATTAGGCTATTATGGTTTTCCTTAGGTTTGCCTGGTTTGAAAGTTTGAACCCTCAACTCAGTATTTCAGTTGGCCTTTTCCTAACACTATGTAATATTATTCTGTTGCCTTTCCTTAGCATAACTAACACATAGCTACATATTACTATATGTTTTGTTGTTCTGCTCAGGCGATGGAAATTTGAAAATACAAGACAAGACACAGGGCACGGCACCCTTGCATGGCAAAACTCATGTCGGTCTATGGCTCACCTTTTGCTCATGTTTCCTTCATATTTACTCACTATTGGCAGGAAAAAACGATTGAAACTCGTTTAGTTAATCCATTCTATTATACAAGAGCTCTTGCACTTCTATGCTTTACTCTCACTTTATGTAGCGTGGATTTATTGTGTTGTAAAATAAATACCAAACAACGAAACAGATAATAAATGCTAAACATGAAACTCAAAGCATGTCGACTTGACCAGAATGTAAGTTAAACCATTAAACCTAAAATACTGTACATATATCGAGTTTTGTGTGATGAATTTAAATTCAAGAAAAGTGATAAATGTAGCAAATGTCATAAGTACTGAGAAACTCGAGTACTTTAAAGTAGTACTCGTATCAAGGCACCTTGACTCGTATAATATTTGTAAAATTTCAATTGTACAGGAACCACTTTAAATAATTCAGTTAACTGATAAACAAGTTTATGGAAAATATGCAAAATATTAACTACTCTTTCCTGGAAATATATACATATCCTTATTGAAATGAGAACGAAATGACATTTAGGTATAATCCAAGGCTGTAAATATTTAAATTGCATTGAAATCATTGGCACATCCTGGGCTACTGTGCTGAAAATAATTTAATTTGAAATTGTAATTTGAATAGGTAAATCTCCTTCCGACGACTTACAGTATCCAGCATGTGTTATGGAGGTCGACAATATTATTATTCCGATTTCATCTTGAATACTGATCTGAAAAACTCTCTCCTTATTGACTACATGCAAATGCGTTCAAAGTCAAGAGGTGCCTAGACATATTAAAAGAAAGGGGTAGATCGTAGACTCCAATTACACATGCATGTAATTTACAAGAAGTTACATACATTAAGATTGTCAAGTATCTATGTCTCATTGTTAACATTGTTGCTACGTCTGTTCGCTTGCCAATAGAATGGAATAAAGAAATCGCCAGACAGAATGGAATTGAATTCAGAGATACCGCACTTCCTGTCAGTCGCCCTTTCAGAAATACATTAATAATAAAAGTAACTATCAAAGACAGGGACGAAACGATAGCGGAAGCTGGTGCAAGAACTTTGAATGTCGAACGAGCCGAGCCGTGGCTTAGAATTTCGACAGACCTTTAATCAGAAACTACTTAATCCTATCAGATGAAGTTGATCTGATGATATGTGATGTGACTACCTTCTCCAATCTTCAATGCAATTCTATATAAATCATACTCTTGATGCATAACCATACAATATGTATTCTATTATATTTCTTGTAAGCCTATTTGGTGTGTGTTGTAATAAATATGTATTTTGTTACCTATGCTTGTATGTGTAATGAATAAATACCCAAGTTAATCTTATTCTGAAGGCATTCACTCACTCCACTTCAATTCACCATTATAATATTCTCATTCAAATTGAAATCCTTGAGAATTCTTACTATACTATTCCAACTAGGAGTAACAGATGCATCTTACTAACTACTTGAACCTATTTACATGATGACAACAGCTTCATACTTTACAATTTACTACTTAAATGAGCACCACAACGATGAGTTCATTTGTTAAGAGCGTACTAATCAATTTCATTACCAGAAAACTGAAGACTTCGAAAAGTTTATATAAATCACATCTTACTGAGTATATACAAAATTAGTCGCGTACATTGAAATGCAATCACAAATAAGATAGAAACATTAGTCGGAAAAAAAGCCAAATTCAAAGATAGTAGTGTTTCTCGTCTACTTTGAATAAGTCTGGGCAGTCTAGCCAGTCCCAGTTTCTACTCTACATAGTGTAGATCATCTGAAAAAAGATACCTACATAAAGAAGACAGCCATTGCATTTAACTTGAGTTCAAGTGGAACTCAATGTAGGTAATAATGCATTAAAGCTCATCCACTTTTAAAAAAGTTTTAACTCTCGTACTATCTATCTATAAGTACATGTAATGTAATGCATCAAAACAGCATTCACCATTATCGTTCTTTAGTTGAGTTTGGGTTGCATTACGTAAGTAACAAACATAACAAGATCTGAACCTAAGTACTTACATGCATAGATACAAGAATGGAATGGAATGAAAGTGCCCATGAGGCAAATACAAATATATTTTATGCTCTAAGGTTACCCGTTTGTATTTATAATATTATTATTATCAGCATGAAGAGTCTTCTTAAGTTTAAGGGTCCAGTCTAGTCTCGCATGTAAGACTATTGCTTTCTATTTTGTACCACTTCTATATAGAAATACTATTTACGCACCTATATAGCATATTTAATATAGAGACATCTTATAAGAATGGTATTTGTTGAACAGTACACTATGTAGAATGTATGTACACGCAAAGCATGAAAATGAAAACCCGCACTCACACACTGCACTTCCTCTGGCTACAAGATCAAGTTTCAAGTCCCATCGGCACTACGGACTGGAACTTGGCTGACTCAAGTGCACTGCATATCCTATATCATACCCTATCCTATCTATCCTTCATTCCCTTGCTCCGCCATCCTCAAACTCTGCTCAAATGCATCACAGCATTGCATTTCAGTGCACTGTATGTGCAACAACACATGCACACAGCATACTTACATAATTTATATACCTACACATTTATATTTTCTATATAGTACCTACGCAACATGCATAGCTATCTGAATGGAATAATATTACCTATAGATTATAGAATAGTCAAATGCAACGAGACCTAACCAGGCAAGGCATACCCCTAACTGAGACAGCATGGAGCTTGAAAACCACACACTAATGCACTTCCACATCCCACTGATCTCAACTTGTTAACTGAGATAACTCAAGAAGATGATCGTCCTTAGTTAAATTACATTATTAGTTTGAACTCATTTCACCAACTCTCTCACTTGATGATTTCAAAAAGCATCTTTTGGAAAATCAAAATTATAGGCTTCCTTGAATATAATGTACTATTTGATCTGCTGATCAGGAGAATCATGATGAAAAGGACTCTTGAGAAAAAAATGTTCCATAGACTGTATTTTGGCTTTATTAAGAATTCCTTATTACAACCAATGATCCTTTAGCGGCCAACTACACTAATTCAACCACAACCACACATCACATCTCATCAACGACCAACGAACGAAACACTTCACTATAGTCTACTATGAATATAATATTCGTATTTAATGTAGCGTAGACTATGCCCAGATTGACACATGAAAGTCAAAAACACAGGCTTGATTATAGGGTTATCATTGGTCTTTGGCCTAATTCATAAACTAAGTTGATGTTAACATTTAACAGCTAGCTAACCATAACCTAACTAGTAAGTTAACTTGAGTCATGTCAAAGGAAACCACAAATACTACGTATACATTATAAAATAAAATATAAACAGGCACGGTGCAAAGTGCATAATACAATCTGCTATATAATCAACTCTATTCCTAGCTTTTCTAGAGTCGTTGTATAAATTGCATCAAGAATCGTAATTGTAATATATAGATCTAGCCACAAAATAATGGCTATACACATAAATACAGATGTGCCGAAGTTATAAAAGATACATCTAAAAGATCCACCAAAGGCGAATAGCAAATAGAGAAAGCCTCGTTACCATCAAGTTGACTTGACTAAACTAAAGTTGACGTCCATTACATTTCATTAGTTTAGTAAGTATACACCATGTTCCTAATTCTAATTCATGGAAGTACCTATTCGTATTACACTCAACTTTAGCTCAACTGACTCAGTCTCTATCATCACAGAGATGTACATAGGAAACATTCGCTAGTTTCGAGTAAACGGGAACGAAATGGTTATGTTGGGTTGGTTAACTTAAGTTGAAACAGAGAGATACATCAAGCATAATGAAATTTTGGCATGTTTAATGTTGAACGAACCTGCTTGGAGAAGACGGCAATATCTTCGTTAAAAGATTCGGATGAGCAAACATCACCGCCTGCAACGCCCGGCTCCCTGGGCGTGCAAGTTGCTAATTCACATTTCTCAAATATGAGAGCCAGCAGTGGGAAGAGCGGATGGCTGCAAACAACAAACATAAACACATGAGAACCAACAACCAACTCGTCTTGCTGAAATTTTTAATCATTTTCCTCTCTTCATACACTATAACATGTATATAGTAACTACGTAATATATCTCAGTTAAGCATATGCAACTCAACATCTAGTGCAATATGAAAAATATGAACACTTCATGATTTTCAGTTTACGTTAATCTTCTTTGCTAAACTTAATTTGACTAACATTTTTCTCTATACATACTCTCTTGTAGCATTACATTGCATTATATTGCACCATGTGTATTTTCTGCTAAGCAAGCCAAATGAAAACTACGGTTAGTTTACTATTACCTTAATACAAACATACTAGCATACTTGTATCTGTAAAATTCTCGTAGTACAAACTCAAGTAAACTGTACCTCACCAGGAAATTATGGCAGTCTGCCATCTCCATCACTAACAGCTAATGCCTTTTTACTCTAATACTGTAGCACAAAGTTGACTACTATATAGTTAGTACATAGCATGCTAGTTGCCCTCCCGCCCCACCATTTTACACAACGTATTGCATTTTACATTAACTCATCTCAACGTAGTTTCAAAGCGATCAACTAACTAGAAAGTCAAATAACGCGTATTTTTCATTTTCTAACGAACCTCCCTAACATAACATTTCACATATCAGCAATGTTAGTAGTCGGAGTAGTGACTGACTTCTGCTAGTACGTGATGGTCTTCATCATCTCTAGTCTCCTCCGTACAATAATAAGCTTCCGTCCTTAAAATACTAATAGAAACGGAACCAGAGCGAAAAATATTCTCTTGTTTATTATAAAGTTGTGCTTTACTTTGTTGCTCTACTAAATTCGGGGCTTAAAACACATATGTACAATAGGGTAATGACATATAAGTATCGTCTATAGTTGTTGTACATGTAAAGGCAAGGCAGCCAAGTGGCCATCATTGAATTCGGATGCTGAATTGTAGGATCCCTTGGGATTCCAAGGGAAACCACGACGGAGATACGGCTCCGCACTCACAGCCAGTCACATTTCACACTAGACTTCATGTTCATTTCATACTCATACATTACGTATAGCAAGGATAGAATATCATCATATAGAACATTACAAATAAATAGAGAGTCATATATGTCTGTATTTAATAGAAATTATACAAGTTTTAGTTTATATACCACGTTAGACTTAGAGAGACCCTCTCCCCTGATTCTGATCTGTTGCCTGCCATGCCACACTCAGTATAACATACGCTTGGAAGAAACTCTACCCGATTTTCTCACCACTACCAAAATATCCAACCAATGTTCAAAACACTACAAAACTGATTCAAGTACGCTTGAACAATTTTGTTTAAAGTCTTTTCTACCCTATCCAATACAGGCATACACGAGCATGCATTATTTAGCTGTTATTTTTTTCTGTTTT
Source organism: Tomocerus maximus (assembly GCA_019776445.1). Taxonomy (NCBI): domain Eukaryota; kingdom Metazoa; phylum Arthropoda; class Collembola; order Entomobryomorpha; family Tomoceridae; genus Tomocerus; species Tomocerus maximus. Next base: position 56,237 of record JABASH010000031.1, read on the forward strand.
TAGCTCTTTGTAACTTTTTAGTCTGACTACGGCTATCCATCCATATTCACTCTTGTTCTATTCTTGTTAAATCAAATCCCTTAGGTATCTCTTAAGTCTTTAATACATACACATAAATATCTCTATATGTGTATTCTGCTAAGAATATTACCCACAGTTCAATTCACTAAAGTTTTCATATCATTACTTATTATAGGAATCATCTATTATGTGCCTTGTGTTCCTTGCCAATTCAAAACGAATTTATTTCACTTTATATTTCACACAGGGCTGGAATTGGACCCAATTTTCCGATTCGTTCATTTCATCGTTTCCCTACAATGGCCTAACAACTTGTGGTGCTGGCAGAATTAACAATGGTTCAAAAGTTAGCACAATTCCCAGCTAAGAATTTTCTGATTGTCAGCATAATACTAGGCGTAGGTAAAGTAAAGTAAACTGTTGTCAACGCATGAAAAAATACAAAGTAGCTACATTTTCATCCTTTATACTCATTTTTCACCTTCCCATGCTATCTGCTAGAAAGTGTAGTTTGTACATACATACAGTTAGCATTATCGTAGTAAATACCCATAACTAAATGTAAATGCCCTTCCATTAGTACTTAGACCATACATTAACCAAAAGTCATTTCCAGAAATCATCAACAGTCTGAAAATTTTATTTTAAAAAAGCATTGTGAGTTTACCGCTAATAATTCAGTAGAAATGTTCGTTCACAATGGCCACACATTGCAACCATATGCAAATGAAATGCTAACAGATAAACAAATAATAATATTAGTCTAACGAGGTGGGTTTCCTGTAAGGTACAATTACACTATTTATCGAATGTCCTAACTTGACATAAGTAGGTATTTAAGTGACTTGGTTTGTCGTCTGGTTTGTCTCATAGTTGTTCTATTATAAAATACCTTTCTAATGACATGTTGGCTTCTTACCTCTTTTTCTTTATTTAAGATTCGAAATACATTTACTACGAAAGAGGGCTGAAAGAACAGAAATAGTTAGTACTACTAAGTCAAAGATAAGTTGATTGTGTAGTCTTTTCTGAGGAAATGACAAAACCCTTGTGTCTTGTTTCTAAGAAAGCGACAAGTCAACCCAGCCAAACCAAACCAAGTCAAGTCAATTGAATTCCATCAAAGCCGAGCCAAGACAAGGAGACAAGGCATTATTGACTAGTTTCTTTCTCCTTTCATCATAATGCAGTTCCCGTCCTGAACATCGCTTCGTCTCAGAATAAATAGGAAAAAGACGTTCGATGAATACACATGTCCGTGTCTCTCATCAACTCCTTTCCGCTACACTAGCACTATGTCTGACTCTGACTACTAAACTAATACTAATGCCAAACCAACAGACGAAGCAAGAAACATCTCATGCATTCATTTATTCTGTCAACAGACGAACATTGAACACAGCACAGAATACAGATTGCAGATACACAATATCCTAATTTCAATCGCATTTTTTGTCATTTCCCATCCCGTACTCTGCATCTATTACTTTTAGTCCTACACTGCTTATGTACAGTCCTCTCTCTACGTACAGGCCAAGGCCATCTCATTATATTAATATTGATTTCCAGCCGACACCAGCTAACAAACAGAATATTTTCGCCCTACGCTCCTTGTCTCTCTTTACAATCTCCGATAATGTTATCGTTCCTACTAACTGAACATGCATTCAACTCAGGACACAAGAAAATAGACGAATAACTCTTTAACTCTGTCTAACTAGCCCTCAAACATCACTCAATACCAATATAGTGTTCCACATGAAAATAATACTTCTAACACTACTGCCGGGAATTCCAATCTTTTATAACAACTTTTATTCTTATTTATGAGCTAGATTCTAATAAAATTATAATGATAGATACTGCTATTAAATACACCACACATGCTCTATACAATATAAGTAGTTGAAAGTTATCCGCCTAGATATTAATGATCAAAAAGGAGTTTCTCACAAGCCTTGTATAAGTAGGTACTTCAAATGTATATTTAATATACTAAATAGTTCCCAAGATAAATAATATGAACGAAAGTACTAGAACAATGTGAATACGTTGAATTTTAGTAGTCAGACTATAAATAAAAACGATTCTAGCTATACATAAGCTTCAAGCTCGCCTTAGCAGAAATATTCATAAATGAACATGACATCTGCAAGGTATTGATTTACTCAACTCCAATTTAAAACTCTTGTGCGTACTGTGTGTATAATAGTACAAAAGCTCCGTCTACTACATTGAGTTATGTTATTTCAATACAGCTACCATTTGCATGATTTTTCTTCGCAGCTAGAAATGCATAGCTTTGCATTTTGTTAGACTTGCACAAAAATAGAATCATAGTTTCTTTGAATGACTTTTGACACGAGATACTAATTTACGGAAATGGGAGTACACTATAAGTAAAACAAAATAAACTTACCCATATATTGCATCCTTGTCCCTCTTATGGACATCTGGGACAGGTCCCATAACATGATTGGCGGCGGGTACATGATTGCTTTGGTGATGGTACATAGAATGACTATGGTTCATATGGGGAGAGGGATGAGCCAAAGGCTGCAGAGGCCGATGGGCCGCCGCGTGGGGATCATACATTGAGGGTACTGCTTCCATCCCCGGGTAGTGAGATAAGCCATCATCGTACTGTCAAATCACAACAAAATCCAACATTCATTAGTAACTTGCTAGAAACCAATAATCACTATCTTACAATCTCATATAAGTATATAGACTAATAATGCACATGCTTAATATAATACGTAGACAAAATTCTGTATTGTTTCGGTTCTGGTGTGATAATTTCCTAGCAGCCTTCAGCCTACCTCTAGCAGTCATCTCCCCACAAAGACAAACGTATCTAATAATCACTAACTAGGAATAAGTGAGGAGAGAGTAGACATTTACAATAGTATTTATACGAGGAAACAGTAGTAGATGGTTCGTAGATAAATCTAGTGCGAAAGGGCTGTCCAGTCAACCAAAACCATAGGAAACCAAACCAGAAGGCTCCCTCCCTCCTCAGACTCCGACTAATTATTCAGAATAACAAAACACACTGACAGTTTAGCCACTGGTACAAAGCGAACTCTAATGTTACTACTTGACTGTATTGTGGACATGTCTAAATCAGGCTTAATACCCGAATGAGTAATATAGGTAGCCAATGTGGGAACATATAGATAGCAAACACAAAGTTTAAAGCATAGCCTTTGATCCGATTTACTTTGGGACTCACATGCATTTTAAATGTAGAGCGACAAGCTATAGTGTGATAATGGCATAGGTACTGGTGTGTAGGAAAAGATTATTATTATAGTTTTCTGCTCTGACTAATGTATTTACTAGAGTGGTTCTCAGCTCTTAATCCTATAAATTTTTAATTACTTCCAATAGATACGGCTTCCTAATTATCCGCATTAGTTTCACAAGCTAATTATCCTATCACATACATGCTCTTCTGGACTCATGGTGAATTGCCTTCGTTTTTCTGCACAAACTCTCTCCGTCAAACAGCTCTTTATTTTCCTCCGTTGCTAGTATAATCGTAATTTATATACTATATCTGTAGTTGGTTCATGGTTAAATATATAGTGTCTCTGTATGTTTGTAATATATTCGGTAAATAGAAGAATCCCAATGAGCACAAGGTTCACTACAAATTCAACATTGGACAAACATACTATGGCACTTTGTCTTATGTCCAGTGAAATTTCCCATTCGACCCCTTCTCATTTTGCACAACATTAACATTTAACATTTATGTTTCACAGTCATCCCCATCTCGGAACGCTCTTATTTAGTCTCTACCCATTTGAACAGAGAAAAGATAGACTTCTGTCCTCGACATGCAGAAAACTAACAAACAACACAGAGAATGTGAGGGAACGAGAACTGATCAGGGAATTGCCACAGAAATAGAAACTGTCACGTTCACATATGGCAGACTAGGAGAATTGAGAATGCATTCCAGGCAGAGCCCACTGTGCTATGTGGCTCCAACAGTAAATACTATTATACTAGAAGATAGTGTGACAATGCTTCAATGTCCAAAGCACCCAAATGGCTCATTCGGCAGACCATACGAAAATTCAGAGGCTAGAAGAACAGAACTCGAACCAAGTTGAAACAGAAGAGCCGAGTGTAAAACTCTTTGCTTCGTTTACTTTCAGTCGTGGTCGTAACCGTAGCACAAACAAGTCAGCTGACGATGACGATGAGTTCTCAATGACTGTGACTATGAGCCAAGCAGTCTACCGGACTTAGACTGTCTTGTCTACTTCAGTTACATTTAATGTTGTACTAGTGAACTGAACGCAGTTAGTGAAACCGAGAGACGAAACGGCAACTTAAACTCAACTGTCTCTCTTACACGAAGTGTGTGTTGAATTATTGATTTGGTTTGCATAGACTTTTACTTTCAGGAGGTTGGCCAAAACTTTAATATTTACAAAGGTATGAACTATATTATGCTGTAGGTTAGTTTCTATTATATAAAGGTATGTATAGGTATTGGAAACTAATTTTCAAACACGTTATTGTTCAACTTTTGAAATACTTATTGTTTTTCTTTTTAGAAAATTCTATGGTTGCTAATTCATTGTTAGCAAAATGTATTATTGTGTGGTAGAGAAAAGGGTTTTATGTTGGACACAAACGATGAAATTGTTGGTAGTTTGAGAATGAAGAGCAGAGTGAGCCGCGTGTGATGTAATGTGTAAATGGAGAGAAAATGAAATGAAGTAGAGTTTTTATTTCAGGAAGGCCTAATAATTGTAAACTGAAAACTGTGGCTTGCCTGGGCTCTGAATAAAAGAGAGTAAAGCCGAACAAGGACGAGGCAGGCAGTCCATGCAATGATAATAACAGTAATAATCCAACATAGTTGGTTTCTGTATCAAGAGAGGAAGGCAACTAGTAGAAGGAATGAGTCTGACGCTAACCCAAAGCCAAACCAAACCAGGGCAGTTAGTTACACATTAGGTGCTTCTTGCCTATTAGGTTACACTTGGAATACACACCTCACTCATTTAATGTTTAACTTAAGTCCAGTCAAGTCAGTCCAGAATTAAAATAAAATTCAAGAATCTTTCACTACTATCTCATTTTACAAGTACTCCAGTCAGATTCACTAGAGCAAGCAGGTACAGATACTGGACTGGTTGCTTTACTAACTAACAATGTACCTGCTACACAAAATACATGGTATATACGAACAATCTGATAGTTATATCATATTGTTATGCTACTTTATCTTAATATGCACATCCAAGCAAACTTGCTCACTCGACTCACATCACAAAACAACACTACGTAGAGTAATACTACACAAAGAGTCTCACGGACTCATATACTGGACAGACTGGACTGGAACGGTAGAACTCAAGAAGGCTAGCTAAGAGTTGCTTTACTATGTGCATGTACATACAAAGAAGTCTATCTTAGCAACAGCTTATACAAAAACCACTATACCAATATGTGCATATTATTATTACGTAACATAGTAAGGCAACTAAGACTTATAAACTAAGTATGCTAAACCAGCAGGTAGTTTTTTGTGAATAGGTATAGTAATCCATAGCTTGAATGTGCTCTAAGTTATGTAGTAGTTGAATTTGTTCAATTTTGCTTGCTCTGATACGAATACGTTGGAATAGGCTTAGCTAGACATGGCAGTAGTAGAGGAAAATGCACATATCGCTTTTATTATACGTTTTACGGGGAATTGAGAGACTGTAATCAAAGAAATTACGAGAACACGCAATGGGGCTTGCTTCAACATAGGTACATTACATTTTACATTACGATATATATAGTGTAGGTAGTTCAGTTTAGTTGCTTTGTGTTGCTTTGTTGTTATGTTCGCTTATGTATTCCGTCTTGCGTTCGACATTCAACTTCAACTTGAACTGTTTTGACTCATACGGCTAACATTGCAGTGCATTTCATATCATAGCATGACATATCTTTTTATTCTATGTACACTTGAACACAGGACCTATTCAGCTCCAACTCATACTTGTCTTGCTTATGATTCTAACATAATAAGTATCATGTATACCTAGGACCAATCTCAAATCCTTTAACTTTTAAGGTGGCTACCATTTATTATTGCTTATGACCAAACCGAGAGCAAAGAGCAAAACTCTCATTGATCGTTCAGAGAGGAATGCAATATCTTCAGTGAGGAATTTTAGACCAAAGTTGTTTACTTTTGTTTTGTTTGCGGGCCAGCCTGACTAAACTAAGTCAGAAATATTCCTACAGTTGTTCAAAGACCAGATGTACACTACAACTTAAATCATATCACAATAATTTCATATCATAACTTGCTTTCGCTCTTGAATTAAATTCACAACAACAAACCAACACCAGCCGACACAACTCAGGTATTAAATACAGCCTAACATGCTACCCCTACTTTTACTTTAAGTTTATAACATGCCTGTCTATGTTTCCTTATGCAAGGTTTACTTTGTATATTTTATATATATCTCCATATAAAAATAAAATCGTAATCCTATACTCCTTATGTTACGTGCATGCATATGGGATATCAGTACTTTGTTAAAAATTTGCCTAACCTACTGTACACATGTACTCTTTGTAAATATAGAAATATTATCAATACCTATAGTTGATACGTCATGCACAGCAATATATACTATATCTGTAATATCCGTGTATGTATGGTATGCAAATGGCCTATCTCATGGCATACCTTATGAAAATAGTTACACAACCAAAGCAAATCAACAAACCTTCGTCCACAAAATAAAATCTGTTTGCCATAGTTGTTGCTTACACTAGCGTATCATCTATATTTGATTACATAACCTTTGCTCTGGATACGAATACCTAGCTATGTCACTATGTTTAATAATTTGGAGTAGAAGGAGAATCGATTTACACCGAATTCAAAATTAAATTCCATAGGTACAGAACATGCAGAGATATAAAATAGTAACACGACACGACCTCAGCCACTCAAGTCTATGTCTGCGTATATTTAAACAAACAAAATTAACAGTTAATACGGCTGCAGTATGTGGTACAGGCAGTAATCCTTAAGTATACTGGTTAAATAAATACAGAAAACAAATCCAATCTACAGTTTATAATGCAGTAAATAGTAGTGGTTTTGTGTTTTTGCCTAGATATAAATAATGCTATGAACATGGTGCACATTATCTCTAAAATACAATTGTTAAATAAGCAATCTGTACATTTATCTATATTTGTATTGTACATATGCCTGTCCCTGCCTTTCTTTGATAGTCTGGCATGTATTTAAGTAGCCTAATCCCAGTCCGTTGAGTTTTGTTGGTAAAAGTACATACGGCAGGGTAACTTTATATTCATTATAACCGTGTATTAAATAATAGTCTTAAGTTTGTAGTTGGTAGAGTGACTAGACCTAAATATATAGCAAGGTGGATTTGAAATGGCTGCATAACATTCCCTAACATACATTTAACATGCCGATAAGGATACCCATAGTGAGAAAATGATAAAGTTGATAAAAAGGTTTGATGGTAGCTCCGAGTTTTTCTGGTGGTCTTGCTATTACTACAATTGCTTTGCTCTTCCTATATCAAACATAATAGAGGATTGGATTTGTAATGCGACGTAGCTAATCATAAGATAAAATAATATAGAATCTCAAGTCTCACTCACTCTCTGTCAGTCATAATGGTAATAGGCTAATGGTTATAGTAATGGCATTAGCAGAATGTTACTTCAGCTTCCATTCCTCAGCTTACAATCCGTCAGCTATGTACGTCTTTCTTATCTAAGATACTAAACATGCATTTTATGTGTGTTTGCTTCATACATAAGGAAAAATTAGCTTAATGAATGAACCAGCGAGAGCTCTTCATTGACTTTAGAAGACCACCTCTCTTCCATCGTATAAATAATTTTCTTTTGTAGCCAGACATACCTTTCCTGGCAAACTTTGCTTCAATATTCCCCATCCACTCACTTTTTAGACGCTAGACATTTAAAGCCGTCGTTTTCTGCATATAAGTACTTTTCTGTTCCATAGCTCATTCTGCGCTAAGCTTATCGTATTTACAGGGTGCTTTGAGCAGTTACCTAAATGAAGTAACTTGTCTCGTTTTACGATTAGTAGGTCTTATGCATGTTGCAGGTCAAAATACACCATAACTAATGAATCTTTTCTATAATGCACTTTATACAGCAGTATATATTTAGCTTTCTTAGACGCTATGTTGAAAGTACTTATTTAACTGGAGCTTATCTGCTTTAAAATGCACAGCATAAAATATACGGAATATTATGCACATGTACAGTGTTAAGGTGTTTAGAAACTAAAGGAAACACATAGCTAACTCAAATAATCTAAGTTGCATAAGGTTCGGCAGTAACTTGGGATCGGTGACTTGTTAGTTTTGCTTTCCGCTTTGCTATTATAAGAACAGCTCCATGTCGTTTTTCTTCGACAACTTTTTCCCATGTTCCCTACTTGATTTGAAAATGACAATATTTTTCGTGCTTTCCATAGCCGTCAGCACAAATGCATAAACAATGTTCCTAAATGTCATTTTTATATAGCGAAGCTAGTATATCACGTAGTAGACACTATCGTGTATAGCTATCGTGTATATGTGAATACAGTACAAGCACGAAATAAGAGATAGGAATGTTTTTCAGTTCCCGTCAACGTCAAAGTGGAAGCACAGGAAAAATCTAATCATTGCCATTTAGCAACGACTACATAGAACATACGTACACAGTAGGGACTTAAGTTGTAAGTTAATTTACGCTACAAACGCCTTAACTCACGTCGAGAAAAGTTATGCATCTATTTAATGTTATAAAGTGATTTTCTATATGGATGTTGGCATTTAGTCGCCAAATTAGAAAATACATAGAAGGAAGGAGTGTACGGAGTGTATTTGTAGTTTCCAAACCTGAGAGAAGCAAATGTGCCAACTTGAAAAAGTGGCAATGTTGACATTTATGCAAGCCCATCGTCATAGTCATGATCATCATCATCATCATTTCACAGTACACTGATAGTATCGTATAGTTTAGTGCAATGGCTTTGACTTGACTTGGCCTAATATTAGTATTCCCCTTTCGTTTCCTCTAGGCTGAACTGAGCCAGTAGACTCCGGTCTTCAAGTGAATTCAAAACTTTAAGAGCACTCTTAAATCCACACAAGTAATTCTCATCTGACACTATCAAACCACTACAATTTTTCTCGTCGACAAGATTAGCCTATAAAATTTGCCACGGTGGAACGTACACACCCAAACAAAGCATATATCTTGAGGATACTTGCTAATTTTTCACTCTCACCAACTTACTTGCTGCACAATTTGTATCAAACGCTACAAGTAGATCTTTCTACTTATTTAGCTAGTAGGTGTATACAATACAAATGGATACAGACACTAATAAACTAGCAGAGTACATTAGTTGAAAGTGTTAACTCAACTGAACAGTAGAGCACAGCCGAAGAAATATCTACTTAGTGTATACCTACTTCTAAAATCTAACAATAACTAGTATGTATAAATTGATACAGATCTCCATACGTACTCATTACTACACATTACAACAAATTCATTTGAACTACTATCATTCCAATCCTGTTGGATCACTATTTTCGCAAGGAGAAGAAACCACCTCCTACAGCAAATTATTGCATGACTCTAATGAGACAGTTATTTTTCTTTGATTTCTTTTCTGACTCACTCAAACAGTTTCAAATTCAAACAGCTATATGTAACGCAGGTCTATTCAGCCACAGCCAAGAATCACAAAAACAAATGTCCAAATAGTTATTTGTTTGTACAGCCAGCCAAACTTAAGTCAATAGCAAGAATTCGAATGAACGTGGGCAAACAGATCGACTTTTTTGCACTATAGGCATATGAATGAGCCTTGAATGAATGTGGAGACGTGATGTTGCCCGCACGATTTCCCTTAGGTGACTGAAATTTAATGTCATCGGAAATGGAGACCCGGACCCGAGTCTATGTCCCAAAAGAGATCTACATGCATACATCCGTACTTAGTATATAATAAATATCTTTTTCCTATACCTTATACAATGATGGTAATGTATTGTGCGTAATGGTATCATGAACAGCAACGAAATATACTATACTATCATAAAAGTAAGGAACCATCAAACATTCTGTGGAGCAGAAGAGTCCTCGGGTCAAACTGAACTTAAGCCATCTACCAAGGGCTACATTACGATTCTCTTCTATACTAACATTGATACATAAGGCCCCAGTTCACTTCCATTGCATCGAATTGTGTTCAGATAAATAGTGGCAATAATACAAACACGGAATGGGAAAAGGGACTCTCTTTCTCTATGGAGGACCCTGGATGCTCGTAAATCATTTAGACTCACAAAATACATTCATGGCGAGAGACAACTAACTATTTTAAAAGATAACTTCTCTTTTCTCGCCTTTTCAAAACAACTACAGCGACGACCACGACGATGTCCATTACAAAATGTGCAGAATCCTGTCACACACTCCACGACTGTGTAACTCATCTCAACTCAAGCCCTCCGTCAAACAATTTTCAAGTGCTACATCACTGTGTAGTAACCCGCTAGAAAAATTGATGGCTAATAAGTACCCATGTACCAAATACACTACATATTATCACATATCCTGTTCCTGTTGCCCTCCAAATATTCAATCACTCATACTTGTAGGTATAGTGTAGCATCAGAAGTTTCCTATTTCCACGCGGGAGTAGTATTAACTAGCCCCCTTGTATCTGCAAACTATTAATTCTCGCCTGCCTTGAGCATACAAAGAAGACATTTAAACTAAAGTCATCATTATTGTACACATAGTCATATTAGTCGTTCCAGCTATCCTCTAAATACTTGCTAAATACCTACCAGACATAGTCCACGTACTTATTATAGGATAATAGTGTTTACAATTTAAGGCTTACACTAGGCAGGTAAGTATAAATATAAGCTTAAGCTAATAACTAAACGAAAGACCCGACAATGATACCCGACCCTTGAGTCAGTCGAGTGAGAGAGAGAGTCTGTGATTTGAGTTGTTCGTCTGTCCATCAGCGTCAGCCAGTCATTTGCCACACCGCTCTGTCTCCTCTAATCTGTCTCTGTCTAAATCAAAACTTATTTCCCAGAATAATTACCTAGAAACATAAGTTCCTTCTCCTTCCTCTCCTTCAATTAACTCCACTTCACCATTTTTCAGGGTTGACTTGACTTTACTAGCCCTGACATTAGAAACTCAGAAAACCTCAAATAACTGTATCAACCTCAAAGTTGTTGATGAGCATCGGTGATTCGGTTGCAGAAAACAGCCGAAATTTTCCACAAGTATTCACAATTAGCCACAATAGTCAACTCCCAACTTTAACTTTCCTTAAGTCAATACATGTTCTCGTGTCACAGCCATAAGTATCTTAACTTTATTTGTATATGTATCTCCAATCAACAATCATTCGTCAATAGGGGGTCAAAGCTTGTCTCCCACGTCATGCGGCGTCAGAGACGTCGTGGCTGTCACATTGTTATTAGTGTACACATTGCTTTGCCCTTTACCAATTTAGCTCCTACCCAAAGACTAACGTGTAACTTGTCCACAGAATCCACAATAAACGTAGCTTTAAAATTTCCATATATTTACAGACTCTAAATAAATAAGCCTACTAGTTAATAGTAAATATTTCCGTATACACTATGTACACATTCTTGTGTGTCCTTTACATAGTTTACAGCTATTATATGTAAATATCACCGCAGTGTATTCAAAGAACAACAAAGACGGCTTATCTCTTAAGGTATGTACACTACAGACACTGATTAGAATCTATCAAAAACTCCTAACCCACTTAAAGGAGTCCCTGTGTTAACCCTTTGAAACAGGTGATAAAAATTCCTTTCTTCCCAAAAAACAAGTAATGATTATCATGAGTCTCAAAGCTTAACTCTTTTAGTTACTGGTGACATAACATACCTATTTATATGCCATGTTAATGGGTAGACTATTTTTTGTTTTGCATGATACTCGACTGAAAGATGTCTACTATACTAAATATTGCAATATCACATTAAGTACCTACCTACTATGGCTTAATGGTTACTGACACTGTTACATTTATTTTGCATAGGTAGATGCTTGGGTATACATAAGCACCAAGAGCTATTTGAGAGATTTACGTCTTGCTGAAAGCTGATATCGACAGACGAGTCAGTAGAAGATAAAGAGAAAAGCCGAAGAGCAGTTTAAAGTTTCTTTAATGTAAAAAAATAATTTATGACCGCTAAAGTGACAACACTGGGTCACCATATAATTCATTAGATATACTTATACTAGGATCTAATGGCTGAAAGAATCTTTTATAGATCTTATAAATTCTTGAACATGCACAGAATATTATGCTACTAATACTTATCTTGTAAATAGTTTGAGATTTGGCCACAGAATTCATTGAGTTAAGATATGATATACTTAGTACAATGTTAAAATGCGCATATAGAATGTAATTACAAATGAATGTACTTATATGTATATCACGGATAAATAGAGTTCAATTCAGTTCAGTCAGTGCATGGCCAGTATAATGTGAAAAACAGAGAGATGTGATTGCAAAGAGAGTAGGAGCAAAAAGTGATGATGTTATCCCCAAAGTCCCCATCCAATACGCATTTACATAAGAGAAGAGGACGATGTGATGTTGATGCTGCTAATAATGAGTCAGCAAGACGAGTTATCGCCAGCAACCCTAAAGCTTGCCTAATACTTATACTTTTTCAATCTATAGAAATTTATAATACATATATTACCAGTTGAAGATACAATTTTATACTCAAGGAAGAATTTAAGGGTGTCTCGAACTGATCGCGACACGTAAACAATAACCAACATAATGTTGTGACATGATGAAAGAAAAGATCTAGAGATTAAATTTCCTTCTGATGAATTCAGCTTTTATCTCAGTTAATAGTCAACATTTCTACGTGTAAATATTTTGTTTGTGAAAATCACGCGAGATAAAGATGAAAATGCAGAGCTGAACAATATTGTAAAGCTGTCTTATAAATGCCAGAAAGATCGAGTGTAAAAAATGAAGAGGAATGAATTACAAACGTTTTAGTGGTGAGTCTCGCTACTTATTCATTGGAAAAGATAGAGACATGAAGGTTTGATAATGTACATGAGCTACTGCCCTGCCTATACAGGAAGGGGTTGTTCTTGTAGCGAGCCAAAGCTGAGTCAAGTCTCGTGAAACCCAAGTAACGCATGTAATGAAATTGACAGGACTTTGTGTATGAATTGTCAAATGTAACCTTGTGAGGTCAACAACGTTTAGAAGAGGAAAATATATTGCAGTGAAATGGTGTGTGGTGTAATGTAATGTAATGCAAAGCATAGTCCTACTAAAGAGAATGTTTGATGTAGGTATAATATAGAGAACAGTTAAAGCAATGTCCCTATATTTGTTATAAAGTATTGTACTAAGCGCAGGGAAGTCAAAGGAGGAATGCTATCCCAAAAAGTAATAAATTAAGCGGGCAAAAAATTTCCAAGAGACCATGGTTAATTTTCAGCACATAAATAAACACGGAGTGGTGCAAGATAAATTATTAGGAGTAGATGTGTTGACACTGGTTGGAGCTGAATAATCTGTGGTTAAATGTCACTTTGGGTCACTATATTAACCGATACGATACTTATTTACTATTAACCATTTGATATTCATTTTAGCTACTATAAGAACTTTAAAACTTGGATTTTATATACCTAGTGTTAGTAATGGAAAACTAACAATTAGGAGCATCAATAGAGAAATAGTGCCATGTCACACTGGCATGGCACTCGACTCGGAACTAACTAAATAGTCAATTCACCATTTATTTAGACAGTTTGTGGAAGGTAATCGTCATAGACAGCAGAACAGAGTAGTTAGCAGAATTATGTGAAGCTCGTAAGTACGTATACGTAGTAAACGTGTAGGCATTACAATAGTTTCGTTTCAAGTCAAGTGAATTCAGTAAAATCCGAGTGAATTGTCGGTATTCTCTAACATATTATTATTCTAGTAACCATGCCTGACGACGGAAAGCTGAGCAATACATACATGGTGGATGGACTAATGCTATAAAGATCCTACAAGGATCATTTTCCCGTTTCCCACTGCATATACAAATCTATAGACGAACATAGGGAAGTACGCCAAAAAATTTTGGGACTAGAAAATTTATGATCATTCATTTCGGATAGTAGGCAAGGCTAAGGTAGTGCTACGACTACTCCACTACCACAATATACAATATGTTAACTAGACATTCGACATTCATTTTCATTCTCACAGTCTGTTTCGGTTATCGCCTCTCAGCCTTCCACGAGTAGTAGTAGTATTCCTATTTCCTTTTGCTTTATGTTTATGTATGAATGTGTTTCGGTGTGTTATGTTGTTCTGTTAGTTTCAGATTTCAAGTTCTGTCTGTTTTCTCTAATATTGTGATATAGCATGTGTTGTGTTTATGCACATAGCTCAGTTCAACACGAAAAACGAAAAGCGCAACTAAATTCAACTAAATCATTCTGAATCAACGAAATGAAATGGAATGCCCGCATACGATTCATCATTGTTACTACATTCCACATTGCATTGCACCGAGTGGATACGGATGCAGCTTTTCATAATACTACTAGTCAATACTCTATAATAATAAATAGACTAACAATAAACACCTTCATAATAAAAATCTGAGCGTATAAAAGTATAAATGCTCTATTGTTCAGCGTAAATATGCTAATCGGATCCCTTATTTGTTGTATCATTACTTTTACTACCAAATCATATAAATATCTACATGGGTCCTTTCAACCTAAACATATTGACTGAATATTTATTACACTAGGTAGAACTCAACTTGAAGTGACAATAAACCCCAACCCAACAACCCGAATTTCAACAAGCCCTTCTTACTTATTAGTTTAGTAGTTGTTCGCCGTGTCCGATATGAATACATAAAACCCACTTGAGATGATCGGCAGAACTAAAATGAAGGCTAGTCTACCCTCGACCTATGACACACACTTTATTTGACATTTTTGTGACAAGCGCTTTAGGATCTGTATGACAAAGTGCTTTTCTTCAAAAGCCTCCCGTTACAAGTACATTTACAATTTGCACTCACCAGTATATTTCTCCAATTTCGGGTAAAACACTATTTTCTGTTAGATAAGTATGCATTTGTAGTAGTAATATGCCATCACTCTCAACTCCATTCATGATTCATGAGATTTTCCCTTCGATTTATTTAAAAAAGCACCCTTTTGATAACATAAAGAGCACATTATTCCTTTTCACTGTCTGTCTACATCATTTCATTATAGATTCTCTTTTAGATGAGTGGTAAACGAAGCTAAGAACACTTAAAACCAGAAATTGAAATAATTTGTGATAAATATTCTAGTGGTAACGGTTCATATACTCCGCTAATAGTATACTATACAGAACACATAGAACTAATGAAGTTGTTTTAGATATCTCAATTCTTGTATGATTATTTTAGACATAACACACAAACATTTACAAATTGCAAGTACCTAAATGGAATGCCCACGTATATCTGTCATGTCTCTAGTAACTATTCTGATAGCTATAATGCAAAGCTTTTAACACTCAAATCATAATATTGTGGTAATAAATAAAATATTTTACTTACCCGTGGCTGGGCCATGAAAACCCGCCCAGTACACTGAAATCACTCCTTGTGAAAAAATGTGTACCGGCTTAGGAAGCCGCTGCTGCCGAGCAAGCTGGCAGCACTAACTTTTCACTAACTGAAAAGTCCACCGGGAATCAATTGACTTCCCGGTTAGTTTCGCTTCGTTGTTTTCCTCTGATATATTTTCTTTCCCCGGAAAAATAGAATAATAAAATTCACTCGGATTGTAATCCGAATGCGATTCCTAGCCACGGAAGGTAAAGACTTAAAACCACATTCACTGATGTGAGAAAAAATCAAAGCACTGTGCAATTATTTTATTCCCCTTCTTTCTCTTTGACTTGTTTAATGTTTTGCACACGAATGGATTCACAATTCACGTATTAGTGTAGCACATAGAATCTGAACCGTCGTTTTCTTCAAATCCAAGAGATATTTTCTATTCTCGATTGCAACTATATTTGTAAGTATTTACCGATTGAACGATTTCTTGGAGCATTAGTAGACTATCAGAGGTTTTCTGTTGTTTATGTATGATTTTCTGTAGAATTTTCTGTTGTTTTCTTGTTTCTGGTGAATGTACCGGAATTTTCTTTGTTCAATCTATTGATTTGTTATGTATGTACCGAAAAATAAACACAATTGATATTGATATACACAAATAGTCAGAGATCTAATATCGTTGCAAGAACAAGGATTACATTAACAATACAACCACTCGATTTGATAAGTATACAGAATAGACAGACTTGGAGATCAAATTACTCTTCTATTGTACGTGGATATACAAACAGAAGATAAATGTAACCGAAGAAAACACCATGTGTCAAAGTCGACCTATCCAATTCAATTCTAATCTGTCTCAACTTGTCTCACTCCACTTTTTTGCAACTTCAAATCTCAATTTTCCAGTTCCGTCAAGAAGTTTATAATACTTGTACAGATGATTATAATATTTGTTTACTCGTTGTACTTTTCGTTTTCTTGATTTTCTATGATTTTCTCAGTCGAAAACAACTGATAGGAGCACTGATGAAAATTTCCTTTGTTTGGTTGATTTTCAAAAAATTGATTTCACTCGTATGCTACTAATAATTTAATTGTATCAAGAATTAAATAGGCAAAATTTATGTTATATGTACCTACGTTTGTTTTGTAAGGTTAGGATATAAATTGAGCACTTGGATTTTGTTGTCTTGTTGTTTGTAGGATTTAAAATTTAAGAGTAGGTAATAAATATATATTCGATAGAAATCGAATGCACAATCCAGTTCAACAAATAAATAAATAGCATAATAATAAGAGCCGCTGTGAGAAGGAAGGAACAGGCTTTACGACGACAATTACCCTCTACTCAACTATCAGGCTCCTAAACCACGTTGATTTATTGCTTTTCGCTCCTCTCCTCGTTCCACTGTTTACTATTAGTTAACGTGGCTACTAATATATAAGTAAATGTTGCACGGATCTATTATTATATTATCTGTAATGGGTATACAAGTCCAAGTTAGTTATTACACTCAATTGCCCAGTTTGTTTATGTAGTGTATTTATATGGTGCATGTACTTGTATTTATTTTATTAGTAGTAAAGTATGTATTAAGGTAGGTGTATATAATTATATGACTGATTTTATTTGATTGTAAATTGTAAATGGTACTGTTGTGGTAGGGAGCTAAAATAAAATCCTCTCTCATACAGTTAAATAGGCTTTGAGACAGAAAACGTTTGTTTTGTCACAAAGTGCAAAAGACCTCCAACAAGTTGTCCACATTTAATTATAGTGAACTTATAAAGTGAACTAGCAATAAATGACTTCTAAATTACTTTCATCTCCGAATACTGTTATATTATTGCTATACAGCACTCTTAGTGACTGTAGTAATAAGAGTTGCTAATAAAATACTGAACTCGGTATTAATTTCTTATAGGTTGAGACAAAAAGCCGGTTCCCGGTGTCTCCTGTTAACCTATATATTATTGTATTGATAACAATTTTCACTGTGCACACTGTGTAAAAAAGATTTTTTTGAACAAAGTTGGTATTTGGACGAGAGAAATTTTCTCTGAAAATGAAACACAAATCCACAAAAAAGCCGGCACTAATATTTCAAGTTGGAGATTTCCAGTGTTTACATATGTCTGGAAAGAACCTTGACTTTCTTGAGAATACTTTCTTTGTTCCTGTTGTCTTGTCGATTTAAATCAATCACACTGGATATTGCACAACCCGGAACTGGGCCGTCTATCAAGGATGCTATCACTGTCTGTTGTCTGTCAGGTCGGAGCAATCCAGGCAAGTCACACTGACAACAGCTCGGAGTGAATTGAAAGGTGATGTGGAGTGATGTGACACTAGTGACAGGCTGGTGACCAATGGCAAGATATTCAGTTCACAGTTACTCCAAGTATATATAGAGTGTATGTTACAGAGTGTATGCTCAGAAGAGCATAGCAATGTCACCCGTTAGAGTCTTTCTGTGTACTGTCAGCATGTATCTTCTTTTACTACAGAGGATCAAGAGGGAGGTCTTTCTCTCTTTCAATCACTCTAATTCCGCAGAAATTATACACTTGACAAAAAATGGTATTTAAACGTCCTATCCGGACTCTCTCTCTCTCCCAACTCAGTCACTCACAAATCAGTCAGTCAAAACAAACGGAGAGAGCAGTCAAGAGTTGTGGAAATGCGGAGAGCACGTTGTTGGCTGCGGTGTCCAATAAATGGATAAGGTATGTGTATATATAAAAGTCTTTTTGCCCGGTCTGTCTCTTCGTCTATACGATTCTCTCCGTGCTTAGCTAGTAGAGTAGTAGTAGTAGTGTACTATCTGTGAGTATGACGAGACACGGCACGGATCGGCAGAGGCAAAGCTCTCCTCTCCCGTTTTCTTATGTGATGTGAGTTTCGTTTGAGAATTCTTCGGGTTCCCTTTCCTGTCCTGTGCTACTACATACAAGAGTGTGTGTGTAGCTGAGTTTCAAGAGCTAGGATCAGAAACAACGGAGCTGAGCGATGGAACACATGCACGCACGTCGTGCACTGCCAAGATTGTCAATCATCGAGCTAGCTCCGCCAACTAATGGATAAGCTGTCAGCCCTTGGACGGCAAACTCCGGCGTTCCATGGATGGATGTCGGGGGGCTGGGTTGGGCCATTCCTTCATCTACACCACTCCTCGTTGCTCCGTGAGCTGCTCAATCCCATCACTGAACACACTCAACATTATATCACAGCCGAGGCAATGCAATCCAAGCACACAAACCATACATATACCCCTCTACTTATATATCACCACTCACTGCTGCTGCACCATACATACATACGTATATTTCCCGGCTTCCCTACGACGACCACCACAGCACTATCTACTTCTTCTCCCAAACTACACACTCTGTCAGTGCACTAGTGCCAGCCACCAAGCCAACTTATCTCTCTCTCTCCAAAATATTCTTATACGACTACTAGTAGTATGTACCTAGTACTATGTCTCTCTCTCTGTCTTTGCCAACCCAGAGTAGTCCAGTTTACACAATCTTATATTATTACTACTCCTACTTACTCTTACTTAAACATTTGAGCTACTTTGTCTTTATATAATATATGTATGTACATATATCTCCGCAGTTTCAGAGAGTTGACTTCCCTTCTTTCCCTTCTCAGTTTGCCGAAGCTCTGCTTTGGCTACTGTTCTCTTTTCCACGATTCTCCTACCCGGTTTGTGTTTATGTGAGTGCCTTACGTAGTACCCGGGTAGCTACTTACTTACAGATACTACTCTCTTTCTCTCTCTGTCTCAAGTCAACTCAAATCCTACTAGTAGGACCTATCAGAATCCTTAGTATACATGTTAACCCAACTAAGACTAAAATACCAGGACTCTGCCCCCGCGTCTAAATCAATTCTAGAATTATATTCGGTGCGATTTACTTTTATTTAGACCCAATGTAAATGAACGTCATAATTTACGTCATTTTATGTACTTACCATCAGTTAATGAATTGGATTACAGCAATGCCCGGAGATTATACATCCCTGCTGAGAATGCTCAGATTCATTGTGGACTTGACGATATGTATATCACCGTCAGCACTAATACTTGACATGACTGACCTAGTAGATAATGCGCTTTACCCCATTTCACTCCTATCCTACCATAATTCTACCATGTAGTTCATTTACTACTTACTATACAATTATTTTCCATACATGCAATTCCTGACACTTCTATTATTCAATTGATGATTTTTGCAATATTTTTATATAGATATAGCTTTTGACTCTATATACCTATTTTGTAATTTATATAGCTACTAAATCCTTGCGAAGTCTATGAATGACTGATTGTGACAGATGACATGACATGACATGACACTGTGACGACTTAGTGAAAGGCTCCAGGCAGTTTTCGGTTTGAGCTCTCCGTTCTACGCGGACACACGACACACCCGCTCATCCATTAGTGATTGTCAAATTCATGCTGGTTTAATGGTTTTGAAGACAATAATGTTTTCTCCGTTTGATCATACATAGCTATCGCCGCTGCTCAAGTTAACATAGTATTGTTGAAGGCTATGTAGTCACTCAATCACAGTCCAGCACTCTTTTCCCCATGTCATATCACATCATAATAGCACTGCAGAAATACGCATAGGGGTGATATGATATTTGCTCACTTTTTACTACCATCAAATTCTAGCGTGTCATGAAGCTTAACATTATAAGTAGTAGCTGAAAAATGAACACATACTTAATGCTTGTGTGTGCAATGTGCTAATATGGTGCATTGTATCATACCGTGCGTATAGATTCAAGACGTATGCGAAAAGTTTTTGCATACACATGCCACACACCACACAGAGGAGGTTTACAATGTTAGTTGTAAATTATATACAATTTTACGGTAATGATGACTATTATCATTTTTTCACTGTATAGAACATCCCGGCTAGAGTACAATAAGAAAATTAGAGTGATTATAACTAAAGCTTACATGTACAGAACTTACGTGTTACTTATTATGAACAATTTAATTTCTATTGTCCTCTCGTCATTCAAATCCTATTATAAGTTCCTGTTTTTCTCTTGCACAAAATTCAGACTTAAAATAGGCCAAAAGCCCATAAATAGCATCATAAATTAATGGTTGAAATGACCAGGTTGATTTTTAAGTTGCCATCCGTGCTATTCACCATTAGCTTTTTAACGCTACTAAGTAATAATACCTATGCAATGAGGTAACTAGCGTTTAACTTAAAATTACACCTTTACCGCCATATAGGCAGGTAGCTACAAACTTTGCATGATGCTAACTGACATTGGTACATATGTTCATGGGAAAGATTGCGAATTGCTAATTACTATGTGTGTGTAACTTAACTTGTGTATTCCAACACACTCTGCATATGATATAAAATATCAAGTAATATGATTATTTGTGTATAAAGGTTACAATTTCCTTGCAGCAACATTTACGTATGGTTTTGTGCGTGTGTCCATGTCAGTACGTGTGTGTGTGTCTTAATAGTAGACACCTTAAAGTTAGACCAAGTAGGGAAATATTGATATGATGTATGGGAAAAGGATGTCAGGTTGAAATAAAATACAACTTGTGTAACTTTATATAACTGTAATATCGAATAGATATTGTGTCTGTCAAATATTGCCGATAGCTAGGTGTGAGCGTTTGAATAATGTTTATATTTGATGATGTACTGGAGAATTTAAAAGGGCAAGGAGCACAGTACGAGGTGCGAGACATTATTATTGGCAAAGAAAAGCTCGACAAAACGCAGAGAGCAAGTGTGATGATGTGGACTGATGTGTCGTGTCATTGTAATTCATATCACGGAGATTTACAGATTAGCCTCTAGT